>APFE030671446.1:295119-346265 GCA_000404065.3 Pinus taeda | reverse complement strand
GCCAAAACAATCCATCGCCGCCATTGTTCCACAAATGAGCAAATTGCAGACATCTTCACCAAAGTGCTTGGAAGAGAAAAGCTTGAAAGATTCAGAACGATGCTTGGACTCACCAACATCCCTTCAGATTAAGGGGGGGAATGTTGACACCTAATCCTCAGTGATTGGTGGAATTGAATGTGAACAGTCATCGAGAAGATGAATTTAACAATCACATTCATGTATATAATAAATAGCTGGCTAAATGAATAAATAAATCAGTTTTCTGGAGTTACTCCTGGCCTGACAAAGGCTTAAGTGACTAGATGGATGAACAGGATGAATGCACAAGATGAACGGATGAGGTCTTATCGTGGAGGTTAAGTCAAGAGATGGACGGACAGGGTAATGAAGTGATGAACGGTTGAGAGCTTATGACAGTGGATTAAGTCAAGAGATGGATGGACACGGTAACGAAGCAATGAACGATGGAGATTGTATCGTGTGAAAAGGAAATGTGCGGAAATGATAGAGCGAGATTCTAAGGCGATAAGTAGTTTCTCGTGCACCCTCAAGGCTGTAAGCGGAATTCTGAAATTTCACGCGATTAGCCTTACTGCACAACACGTGTTCTCGCGCGCTCTCAGGCGGATAACGGTCATGCAATAATCCACGCGATATTGTGCAATAGCAATTGGATCAGGTGGGGCTAATCAACAGTGGAGATTGGCCAAGCTATTTGGCAATCGGGTGACACAATAGTCATTGGATCAGGTGAGGCAGATCGACGGTGGGGGTTTAAAGCGCATAAACTGTTGAGGTGACGTGATATCCATCGGATCAAGAGACAGATCAACAATGGAGATTAAAGTGCATAAACTAAGTGGAAGACAACAGTTGGAGAAAATAATGAACCGGACGATGATTGTGAATGTTTGTTGTGGATCAGACGATGAGGAAGTGATGCATGAAGAATGTGTTGAAGGAGGTTTCAAAGGAAAATGATAGAAAAACCAGTGAGGGTGAAAAAATAACTGCATCAAATAGAAAACTCCATATCTCATGCAAGAACCAGAAACCTGTGTTTTTGGGGTTGTTGAAGGGTCTCTTCCTCAAGTCATGGTCCAAGAGGGAGGAGATGAGGCCGAGACACCTGCGCGCAACCTTATGGTGATCTTTTCTCCTAGCTAACCTATAAACTGAAAGAAGGCACAAATGGAAGTAAACTACAGAAAATGCAGCTACTGAAGCAAATGAATAGAGAAACCATGAATAATCTACGCCATATTGTTGTAATGAAAATGCAGCTACTTAAACAAATAAACAGAAAACCATGAATCTACTTAAGCAAATGAACATAACATAAATATATGCTACTTAAGAAAATGAACAATGAAAACCAAGAATCTATGCTAGCATACATGTACAGTAAATAGGAGCTTTGGCTGCCTGGGTTGGGCCCTAACCCAGGAGCTTCAACCCTCTGATTTAACTCAGAGCTGGCTCAAAATGAAACTCACATTCATTATCAAAACCATGGATTACATAACAAATTGTCGTAACTCTTGCAGCTCAGAGATAAAGCATAGTTTTACAATAGAAATATTAATCCTACTAAGGTCCTAAGCCTCTCTATTTATACATCTGAAGTCTCTAACGAATTCCTTAAAATTAGGGAGGCTTGGCTCCCAACTCAAGAAAAACTAGTTCATGTCCCTTTCACTTACTCGGTTGTCTTCTAGTCTTCAAAGTGATGGTTGTTTGCACTCTGAGCTGATGGAGGAATATTCGAATGGAGGGGTAGTAAATGAAGAGGATTTACCTCCTATAATTACTCTCCCTTGTTCCATTCGATTTTTGACCAAGGTCTTTGCCATAGTTCCTTTCTTTGATCCTTTATGCCTTCATTTTTCCTTGCTTGTACTCTTTATTCCTGCATTCTATGCACATTAGACCACAAAGCAAAATATTCAAATCTAACTCATCTCATAAACAAAATATAATCAAAAGTATGCAATAAGTTGTGAGAATAGTTGGTTTGACTAAGATACGAGGTGAATTAAGGCCAATTAGGGCCCATATAATTACCCAATGATGAGTCTTATCATCACCCCCCTACTGAAAGTGTTGCTCCTCTGAGCAACTTAGTCAATGTCCATGTCCTTCATGACTCTAGTAGCCTCTCTGACATCCCATGCTTCTGTTGTGGTCTCTTCTTCTTGTTTATAGAAGCATGATTTCCTTTCTACTTCTTCCCACTACCTCTTTTCCTCTTCTTTTTTTCTCCCTTCTATCATCCCTAGGAGTAGTGGTGGACTGAGTTTCAGGCCTATCCAATTGACCTTCAACCTTTGCATTGATTGCTATACATAGGTGTCCTGTTGAGTGCCTCTCTCAACCTTTGAGGGGAGTGATATTCTTCGATATTCAAGTTGTGCAGCAGTGTTTTCCATCTCCTTTAGCAGGCATGTATATTATCTTTTCTTAGAAGTCTAAACATATCCTCAAAATGTGGAATTTCTTGCTCTTGGATAGCAAGATATCTAGGTGCCAGCTGAGGATCATCTGTAATTAGATTATGGGTGTTGATTAGGGCCATGGAATTTGATTGTCTAGCTCTGATGAAAAGAGGTTAATTTTTCTCTCTAGCCAATATTATTTTCATCTCTGCAACCCTTGATTTCTCATGGTTCATCTTGTTGGGTATACGACCAAAGTCCCACATTGACTAGAAGTGGGGAGGACCATGGGTATATAAGGATGGACAAATATCTCCATTGGTATGAGGCCTTTTGGGGTAAAGCCAAAACCAAAGCCATGAGGGCTTAGGCCCAAAGTGGACAATATCATACCATTGTGGAGATATGTGGTGTCCAGAGTCCTTACAATTGGTATCAGAGCCAAAGTTTGAAGTTAGCCAAGTGGATGAATCCTCGGAATGCCGAACGAAGGTGGTGGGCCCCGTTAATATCATGATGGGATCCGTGGATGAGCTCGGTAAGACAGGCAGTGTGCTCCGGACTCTTCATGGACGTGTCGTGGTCCCAATACGGTGAAGAGGAGTTGACCTGGGATAGAGCAAGCTCTCGAGGCAGGTGGTGCTCCATGTAAGGCGTGTGCTTCCAACGCATTGGAGCGGAGAATCTTGGTTGGTAGAGAGTGGACGGATGGATAATCATTTGAGGGGAGGCTCGATGGTCCTTTGTTCGACGGGAGGATTTTTGGGTATACGACCAAAGTCCCACATTGACTAGAAGTGGGGAGGACCATGGGTATATAAGGATGGAAAAATATCTCCATTGGTATGAGGCCTTTTGGGGTAAAGCCAAAAGAAAATCCATGAGGGCTTAGGCCCAAAGTGGACAATATCATACCATTGTGGAGATATGTGGTGTCCAGAGTCCTTACACATCTATGATGCCAAAGCCATTCATTGTAGATCTCCTAGCTCTGCATTAGGATCCCAAATATTCATGTCTATGAGGGCCATGTTGTGCAACTAAAACTCAACCATTTTGGCCCCATCCTCTAGTGCACTTTGATCACAAAGATCAATAAACTGCCTGCAGTCCTGAAATGGCATGATGCCCCTTTGTGCTAGTGTTTTAATCTGAAATGTAGCCATTGTTCTTTGAGGTAAAAAGCATAGGATTTAGTTGGCATCCTACACTAGATGGCCTCTTTCTGTTCTTTCTCCTTTGTTTCAATGCCTTCTTCCTCTCTATTTTTCTTATCTTCTTCCTCTTGTTGTTCTTTCTCCTATGTTTCAATGCCTTCTTCCTCTTCTGTTTCAACGTCATCCTCCTTCTCTTCTGCTTCATCATGTTCCTCTGTGGGTTCTTCACCTTCTAAAAAGAAATTCCTTTTTGCTACCTGACTGTCTACTTTGTCTTCTTTTCTCCATGCAATTCCTAGGGGAAGTGTGGTGACCCTATTGATGAACTTTGGGGTGAGATCTATAGTGAGCCCTCTAACTATAACAATGGTATGAATTCTGCTATGTGGAGTGAGAGAATGAGAAAATTCTTGAGAAAACAGAGTTTCTTGCGTATGTAATCCACTAGCTTTTTAGAGGACTTCTAGTTCATTTTCTTGTAAATGGGGATGGATTTTAGATCCCACATCTTTAGAATGGTGGCAGTGAACAATTCTCTTAATATTCCCTCTTGAACCCCTCTCTGCCTATCCTGTAGACTGCCTCTATGTATCCTGTAGACTGCTCTTGTAGACTGTTCTTGTAGGAATTCTCTTGCAGAACGATCGATCCTTGCTTCTAGTGGGTGGCCAAAGTTATGAGAGCTACTTGAGTGAGGGAGTTTCAAGGAGGTGGAATGCATGAATGCATGCAAATGATGTTTTTTTTTCCCTTTATACCACCTCATCATTCCCACTCCTTGTAATCAACTCCCACAGTTGTTAAATCCATAGTTAACCACTTCTTGTACTACTCCTCCTCTGTTCTTTGAGTTGACTACAGCCATGTGTGAGAGGACACCCTACTTTGTATGTGATGATTGAATGAAGATGACCAAGTTAACTGGAAACCTTTTCACTTACAAACCAACTACCTCTTAACCTTTACAACTTTTGATCAAATGATTCATATAAGTGAGTGAGTGGGATGCTTACCTGTGATCTTGATGCCATGTTGCAATTGTCAAAGATCAGAGGTGTTGCATTGTCTATTTTTTACATAGTCATTCTTCTTCCTCCTTTGTTGTCTGATGATGGTTTCTTGGCTTTTGGAGGTGTCTGTGACTAGAGATCTAATGTTGTTGCTACTGTGGAGCTCCTAGATTACCACTTGGCAATTTTTGGTGTCTCCCTTAGAATTTCTTGATCATGTTGTCGATTGGTGTTGTGAGGATGTTGTAATGAATGGACAGAGGGAGTAGGAGTGTGTGCAGATGCAGGGATGATAGTAATGGATGAGGTGATTGGTTAGATCATGTCTAGTATGAATTTTGGGGACCTAACCAATCTACAATTCAGGGGATTCTGTAGAAAACACAATCTTTACCTGAATTGAAACAATGAAGTGAAAAAAAAGGGAATTGATGGAGGGATGCATGGTAAGGAGTGGAGGAGATGAATATATGTGAGGTAGGGTTCCCTTTGGATCTTCTCTTTGATCCTTGATTGTATTTCTCACCCACTTGCAAATAACAATTATGTTTTTTTTTTTACTATTATTATTATTATTTTAATTTATATATTATATATATATATTATATTATTATTATATATATTATATATATATATAGTATATATAATATATATATATATAATATATATATATATATTAAAACACCTAGGCTGCCTAAGAGAGGTTTTCACCCTAGATACCTGCCATAGGTGCCTCAAGGAAGGTTTTCACCCAGGGATATTCTTACTCTTTTTCATTTTTTCTCATCCTTAGGCCGCCTCACGAGGTTTTCAACCCAAAGATGGGACTCGGGCGCCTCATGGAGGTTTTCACCTGAATCCTTATCCTTTTTTTCTCTTTTTCAATGCCCTGATGAGGGAGGAGCTAGAAATTGCTTCACCATCATCACTGTCTTATTGATACTGTCAATGAACTCTTATTTTGATAAAGGCCTCTTGTACATTTTCAATCGATGTCCATTAACAAGCAATGGAATGGCTTCTTCATCTATAGTTCTGATTTGCACTAAACCATTATCCTGGCATCTTTACACCACATAAGGTCTAAGCCATCTTGTCCTTAGCTTGCCCTTAAAGTATTTACACCTAGAATCATGTAAAAATGACCAATCTCCCTCTTGAAATTGCTTCTCCTTAATATGTTTGTCATTCTAAATCTTCCTCTCAAGTTGAGCTATCTCTGTATGTAGGAGGGCTTGCATTTTGAATTCATCCAAGCCATTCAAATGTAACAATATTTCTTTCTGTGCATGACTGAGATCCAAATATAGTTGGGCTACCATCCTCAATGTGTTATATTCAAACTCAATGGATAGCAAAGCCTTTTTCCCATAGAGCAGCTCATAGGGTGTAAATCTAGTGGTGGGCTTCCATGTTGTATTATAGGCCCAGGTGGCCTCAACTAGTCTCTCTACCCAATCCTTCCTGTTGTTGCTCACTACCTTGGTTAAGATGTTCTCCAGTGTCCTATTGGTCACCTCCACTTTCCCATTAGCTTGTGGATGATAAGGAGTGGAGGTCCTATGCTTTATTTTGTGATGGTTGAGCAGTTCTTCAATCATGATGGAGGTAAACTAGTTGCCTTGATCTGTGACTAGCTCTCTAGGGTACCCAAATTTGTATAATACATTCTCCCTTAGGAACTCAGCCACCTTCTCTTCTGTTGATGCCTTAATTGCCTTGGTTTCAGCCCACTTAGTCAAATAATCAGTGCACACAATGATGTGTTGTTTTTGCGTTGAAGGATGGTTGATATGCCCAATGAAGTCCATGCCCCACTTGTCAAATGGCTTAAAAATCACTTGAGGTTGTAGCGGCATTTCATCTCTTGGAGTAGGCTTTCCCATCCTGTGACACCGATCCCACTGACTAATGTACTTTTTCACATCCTGATGAAGAGTAGGCCAATAATAGCCTGCTTACAACACTTTGAATGTTGTCCTCTTTGCTGCAAAGTGACCTCCACAAGGCCCATCATGACAGGTCAGAAGGATGTCAAAGAATTCATCTTCCCTTAAACACCTTCTCAAGATTTGATATGGGCCAAGTTTGAACAGATTTCCCCCAGTCCAGGTGACGGAGGTGCTTTTCCTGACTATCTTGCTCTTTTCCTTGGAGGGAAAGTTTAGTGGGAACTGTGATGATACAAAATAGTTTGCTATATCAGCAAACCATGGGGAGAGAACTTAAATAGAAAACAAATGCTCATCTGGTAACTGGTCATCCACCATTCCTTCTTCACCTGCAGGCATATTCATCCTAGATAGAAAGTCTACAACAACATTTTCCTTGCTAGGCTTATCAACAATAGTTAGATCAAAATGTTGTAATAAAAGGAACCATCTTATAATTCTAGCATTCAAATATGGTTTGTTCATTAAATATTTGATTTCAGCATGATTAATATGCACAAATGTTTGATAGCCTATAATGTAATGCCTAAATTTGTTTAATGAATGCACAACAGCCAGGAGTTCCTTTTCTGTCACAGTATAGTTTAGCTCAGCCTTTGACTGGTTCTTACTGATAAAATAGATGGCATAAGGAAATTTCTCCTCTTCCTGACCTAAGGTTGCTCCTATGGCTTTGTGTGAAGCATCAACAGATATATGAAAAGGGAGGGCCCAGTTTGGGCCTCTAAGGATGGGTGCAGTGGTTAAATTTCCCTTTAGAATGTCTAAGGCCTCTTGATAGCTCTTTGACCATATAAACTCAGAATCTTTGGCCAACAACCCAAACAAAGGAGAGGCCAACTTGTTGAAGTCCTTTATGAACCTTTGGTAGTATCCAGCTAACCCTAAGAAACTCTTGACATCTCTCTGCTTTTGTGGAGGTGGGACCCTTTGGATGATTGCTATTTTGTTTGGGTCCACCTACAGTCCTTGCTAAGATATGGAATGACCTAGCACGATCCCTTCAGTGATTAAGAATTCACATTTTTCTAGACTGAGAGATAGGTTCACTTCAATGCATTTGTGCAATACTTTTCCTAGGTTATTTAGGGCTTCTTGAAAATCACAACCATAAGGTGTAAAGTCATCCATATAGATTTCCACAGCGTCATGTACTAATTCAGCAAAAATACTCAAGACTGCTCTTTGGAAAGTGACAAGAGCATTTCATAGGCCAAAAGGAAGGACCCTATAGGAAAAATTACCCCAAGGACAGGTGAATGTGGTCTTATCCTGGTCTTCTCAGCAAATTTAGATTTTGTTGTATCCACTAAATCCATCTAGGAAGGAAAAAAAGCTTCTTCCCTACCAGGCCATCTAGCACTTGGTCAATGAAGGGTAGGGGAAAATGATCCTTCTTTGTGGCTTTGTTCAACTCCCTATAATCAACACAAATCCTCCACTTACCATTTTTCTTGGGAGCTAACACTAAAGGAGAGACCCACTCACTGTCTGAGATAGAGTAAATGAATCATGCATCTAGCAATTTTTGTAATTCTTCTTTGACTATGTCTTTAAGAGCTGGATTCATCCTCCTTTGTGGTTTCCTGACTGGTTTGCAACCTTATTTGATGTATATGTGGTGAGTACACACTGAGGGGTGTACTCCCTTTAGTTCCTTATAACTCCAAGCAAAGGCTTATAGGTTTTCTCTCAGCATGTTGCATAGATTTTCCTCTTCTAAAGCAGAAAGAGATGGATTAATTTTCAAATTTTTCTTGGCGCCAAATTCTATGGTTTTGACATGGAGTGGGTTGGAATTGGCCAAGCATAAGTCAATTGGATGATTGTTCTAGGTTTCCCTTACTTCTTCTTCTAATGGTAGTGAACTAGGAGTTAGACTTTGGAGCAAGTGTTCAATTAAGTCATCCTCATCTTGTTGTCGTCCTTCTATGGTTTCTTCCAAAACATAAAGTTGGGTAGAATAAACCTCATCATCTTCCTCCTCCTCCAACCATAAAGGTAAAACATGCTCTAGAGAAGGTTGAGCAGGAGGGTATAGGACTAGTTGTTTGGACATATGCCCATTCTTGATATTCATATTCCCAGCTCTGCAGCTAATGTAAGCATCAGCTATGGCCAACCATAGACTTCCAAGGATGAGAGGGTAACTGGTAAGCTTAGCTTAGGTTGGAGAACTAGGAAATCTGCAGGGTACTCCCAGGAGTCAATGGAGACCATCACATCCTCCACAATTCCCTCATGGGTGGCTATGGAATGGACTACAAGTTGCAGAACTGTTGTGGTCTTCCTCAATGACCCTTGGAGGTTGAGCTTGAGCATGGTGTCCTTGGTCATCACATTAATGGCAACCTCAAGGTCAATCAGAGTGTGTGGGACAATGGTTCCATTGATGTGCACATCTACTATAGGGCTTCTAGGGTCCAAATATTTTGGACATATTACCTGCCCCAACATTAAGTCAGGCAACAGCCCAATGACATTAATCGTAGGGGCATCCCTTTTTCTTCTTCCTGGATGCTTGAAACACTTCTCCTTAATCAAATTATTGTAAATGGGAACATCTTTGATTTCCTGGAGAAGGGGGATCTTTACACATAGATTTTCAATTCTCCCAGAAGCTTAGTTTCTTCTGGGGTAGGCTGGAGTGGTTGGACTAATCTCTTAGGAAAGGGTGGATTTACTTTAAGGTTGCTTTCCTCTCTTTCTTCCTCAACCTCCCTATGTGGAGAGGGAGGTTGGTTATCAGGGAGAATTCTCCCAAATCTTAGGTTGATCTCCTGGATTTCTACAGCATAAGATGGGTATGATGTCTCTCCACTATATACTTGTTGAGCCTGCCTATTGTTCGGGTTCTTATTTGGCTAGGCAGGCATCTGGGGTTGCTTAGGTAGAGAAGAGTGTGAGAGTTATGGTTGGGTAGGTGGTGGAGGCAATAGGGCTAGAACATTGTTGAATTGGGGCCTCCACCCCTGGTGTGGGGTATTCCACTGAGGTTGTGGCTAAATATAAGGTTGAAATGACTAGTTGACTTGCTGGGAATGTACTGAGATGCATAGGACCAAGGAGGGGGTGTAGACCAAGAAGGATGAGCAAGGGGTCCCCAGGAAGGTATATTTGTGGTTTGATTGGGGTTGTAATATGCATGGGATGACCCTTGCATACCATGTTGGTATGGTCTAGGCCCAAGAGGTCTCCTTTGGTTGATGTAGAAAAGTTGCCCAGTTACCCCTTCAGCTCCTTGATATACAGCTTTGAGTCCAGGCAAAGAAGGGCACTTTTCTATGGAGTGGTTTTCTTCACAAACTAGGCAAATCTTAATACAATTTAATGGACGCTCATTCCTAGGATGCCTCCTGGTGCATCTAGGACAAAATATGGCCAAGGCTCTCTCTACTTCCTCTTGCTTCCTTTTGATGTTCATGGTGTCCAATTGCAAGGCAAGGGTTTGCAGCATATCAATTTTGAAACCTTCCAGCATATTTCCAATTTCACCCTTGATGGATGAGTTGGATAATGATGTATTGACCATAGGTTGACTACCCCTACCCTTTTTCTTGGTTGTCCTAGAATGGTTTCTAAAGACAGTCTTAATATCTTCATAGGGTAATTCATAGATATCTCCTCCTGCTATGATATGTAAGGTATAGAGAAGATCATCCCTTATTCCTCTAAGCAGGACCAGCTTCAGTAACTCAGGGTCAAGTGTGCACCTGGCCCTTTTGTAACTGAGTTGGAATCTTTCTTCATAGTCTTCTAAGGATTCATCCTGGCCTATGGTCATCCTGAAAATCTCTTCTTTAGTGTCCTTTGACCTACAATAGTCCCTATATTTTTTGTTAAAATCTTGTTGCATTTGAGCCCAATTTATGATGTTATCTCCAGGTAAACCCATGAACCAACGCAATGTTGCATCCTTGAGGGTAGATGGAAATAGTTTTAACTTTTTCTCATCATCTGTATAGTCATAGGTTCGACATATAACAGCAAAATCAAATAGGAAAGTGTTAGGGTCCTCTGTGGTCAGGCCATGGAAATGAGGTAGAGCAAAGGGGCTTATATTCTTCATCTTAGTGTCCCCATGTGTCTCCCTAATGGGGAAGGCACCCTCAATTCTCTCTCTATTTCCTATGTCATTTCGGTTTTCAGCCATTGGTTCAGTAGTAATGGGTTCTTCCTCTTCTTCTTCCTCTGTTGTTTCCTCAAATAGGTAAGGTTGCTGACCTAAAGGGTCTTCCAATTCATCGTCACTAAATAAGAGAGAAGGTTGATTGTTGGATGCAGTCGAGGTATTTGACAAGCATTTCCCTGAATTGTCCCTATTCTTACGAGGCATGAAAGGATATGTTTTTGGATTGGTTTTTGTAAGATTTTTTTTATTTTTAAGCTGTAAAGTACTCTACAGAAAGGAAATTGTTGATTGAATGAAAAACCACTAACAAGAAAAACTACTTGCAGAATGAAATTTATGATTGAAGGAAGACTACTAACAGAAAAATACTACTTGCAGAATGGGAAGGAAAGCAGGTAATGACAACTAAAAGAAAGGAATAAACTAGATTACTTTTGCAGAAATAAACTAATGGAAGAAAATTGGAGACTGGAAATAGAAGAAAGCAGTTTTCACATTCTAGTTAGACACCTCCCCAGCAACGGCACCAAAAAGTGATGAGCCTAGGTATTGCAACAAGAAAGTTGTAACTCCCAGGGCTACCAACTTTACTTATCAACCCGAGGTACATACAAACTGGGAGGTGACAGTGCTATATGCACAAGTAAAAGTGAAGGTACTACCTGTTGTCACTACTCATGTGGCAAGAGACACCAGGGGTTCCAATCCAGACTTCTAGAGGGTTAGAAGAATCTTAATTCTTTGATGGAAGAAGAGAAAAACTATTCTAAGAGAAAGCTACTCTACTGCAGTAATGAAGAAAACAGCATGTAATGCTAAACCATGCCATAACCTAATTAACCAATTAAATAGCTATGCTAAGCAGAATTGCTAAAACAATCACTAACCTAATGATGTTATCTAAGTTGTAAAGGTAAAGAGCATTAAACTATACGAAGGTGTAAGCAAAAGAACTTAGACTAAATATGTTTTCAAGCAGAAGAGAGATTGGAGGTCGAAATCAATGAAAGGAGGACGTAAGGACGCAGTAGTGCATAGGGACCATTGGAACAATCAATGAGAAGAACATTGACGGTGGAGATCTTATCACAGGGGCTTAAGCGAATAAATGGATGAACAAGGTTAATAAAGCAAATGAATGGTGGATATCTTATCGCGAAGGCTTAAGTGACTAGATGGATGAACAAAGTGAATGCATAGAATGAATGGTTGAGGTCTTATCGCAGAGGTTAAATGGATAGATGGACGAACTGGACAAACAAATAGGATGAATGGTGGAGATATTATCATGAAGGCTTAAGTGACTAGATGGATGAACAGGGTAAACGCACAAGATGAATGGCTGAGGTATTATCACGGAGGTTAAGTCAAGAGATGGATGGACAGGTTAATGAAGTAATGAACAGCTGAGATCTTATGACACGGATTAAGTCAAGAGATGGACAGACAGGGTAACGAAGCAATGAACAGTGGAGATCGTATCGTGGGAAAAAGAAACATGCAGAAATGATGGAGCAGGTTTCTAAGGCGGTAAGTAGTTTCTCACGCGCCCTCAAGGCCATAAGTGAAATTCTATAATTTCACGCGATTAGCCTTACTACACGACACGTAGCATGAGAAAACCACTTTTCTCGCATGCTTTCGGGTGGATAACGGTCGTGCAATAATCCACACGAGATTGTGCGATAGTCATTGGATCAGGCGAGGCTAATCAACGGTGGAGATCAACCAAGCTAGTTGGTGATCGAGTGACGCAATAGCCATCAAATCAGGTGAGGCAGATTAATGGTGGGGGTTTAAAGCACATAAAGTGTTGAGGTGACGCAATAGTCATTGGATCAAGAGACAAATCGGAAGTGGAGATTAAAGCGCATAAAGTGGAAGACTTCACACGAGGCAGCAGTTGGAGAAAATAATGAATTGGATAGTGATTGTGAAGGTTTTTTGTGGATCAGACAGTGAGGAAGTGATACATGAAGAACGTGCTGAAAGAGGTTTCGAAGGAAAACGATAGAAAAACCAATGAGGGTGAACAAATAACTGCATCGAACAACAAACTCCATAACTCATGTGAGAACTAGAAACCTGTGTTTTTGGGGTTGTTGAAGGGTCTCTTCCTCAAGTCATGGTCCTAGAGGGAGGAGATGACGCCAAGACACCTGCGCGCAACCCTATGGTGATCTTTTCTCCTAGCTAACCCATAAACTGAAAGAAGGCAGAAATGGAAGTAAACTACAGTAAATGTAGCTACTGAAGCAAATCAACAGAAAAACCATGAATAATCTATGCTATACTGTTGTAATAAAAATGCAGCTACTTAAACAAATAAACAGAAAACCATGAATCTACTTAAGCAAATGAACAGAACAGAAATCTATGCTACTTAAGCAAATGAACAATGAAAACCAAGAATCTCTACTAGCATACATGTATAGTAAAGAGAAGATTTGGCTGCTCGGGTTGGGCCCTAACCCAAGAGCTTTAGCCCTCTGAATTAACTCAGAGCTGGCTCAAAATGAAACTCATTCTCATTATCAGAACCATGGATTACATAAAAAATTATTGCAAGTCTTGCAGCTCAGAGATCAAGAAGAGTTTTACAACAAAAATCTGAACCCTACTAAGGTCCTAAGCCTCTCTATTTATACATCTGAAGTCTCTAACGACTTCCTTCAAATTAGGGAGGCTTGGCTCCCAACTCAAGAAAAACTGGTTTATGTCCCTTTGACTTGCTCGGTTGTCTTCTAGTCTTCAAAGTGATGGTTGTTTGCACTCCAAACTGATGGAGGAATATTTGAATGGAGGGGTAGTGAATGAGTAAGATTTACCTCTTATAGTTACTCTCCCTTATCCCATTCGAGTTTTGACCAAGTTCTTTGCCATAGTTCCTTGCTTTTATCCTTTATGCTTGCATTTTTCCTTGATTTTATCCTTTATTCCTGCATTATATGCACATTAGACCACAAAGCAAAATATTCAACTCTAACTCATCTCATAAACAAAATATAATCAAAAGTATGCAATAAATTGTGAGAATAGTTGGTTTGACTAAACTAGGAGGTGAATTAAGGCCAAATAAGGCCCATATAATTACCCAATGATGAGGCTCATCATGATTCATTCTTGATATTTGTTTGAAAAAAATATATAACTAAAGAACATCAACTAGATTAATAAAGTTCACAAACAAATATTAAGGTTAAGGAAAATAATAATTAATGAGTTGCCACTTTACATTTTTCCAACATGGTATCAGAGCTAAGGTCAACAAGGAAGGAAGATAGAAGGACACTATAAGAAATACTTGTAAAGGGGAAGGAAAAAGGAAACTTTGAAGGAAATATTGAAGGAAAAGACTTCAAGAAGGATTCTCTCTTAAAGGGATCTAGTTGAATGACTCATTTGTAAACCTCTTTAAAGTAAGCATTAAATAATCCTAGGGAACATCTTTCAAGGAAGTCTATTCAAAGATCTTGAAGGCATCAAGAAGGTTGGAGATATCATCAAGGAATAAGAGTATCTTGATTATCAATTAAATATTATGTCGTGTCTGAATCTACAGGTCATATGAGTTCTTCTACAAGGAGATAAACAAGCTCTTTGGAGCATCAAATTATCTAGCATGGAATAAAAGGGTTGACCTGATACTGACAAAACAAGAAGTAATGGAATATGTTACTCAGGAAATTATTGAACTGAGCAAAGACAAGACACACTAACTAGAAAAATATAAGAAAGGGGAAGTAAGGGTCCAAAAGATCATATTTGAATCCATTAAATATTCCCTTGTTCCATTTCTTTTAAATTCGAAGACTTCCAAGGCCATGTATGACATGCTAGTGAACTTGTACTCTGTAAGTACATCAGGACAAAATATATCTTTACAAAACAAGTTATATAGAATGAAGAATCAAAGGATTAGGATATGGCATAATTTCTTATGAAATTATCTCAGCTAAGAGACCATTTTCAAGGAGTTGGAGAAACAATATCTGATTCAGAAGTGACCATCTATGTACTGAATGTACTACCACCAGAATGGAGAAGCTTTTCAACAAGCATCTACTCCAATAAATATTCAACTCTTTTTGATAAGTTGTGGGCTCAATGCATTCTGGAAGAATCAAGGATCAAGGTAAAAGATGACATTGGACCAGATAAGCAGCCTCAAGCCTTTCTAACTTGAGTTAAGAAGTTGGAGAAGAGAAAAATTGGATATTCCAAGAATAAATACATGTCCAAGGTTCAATGCTCTAAGTACAATGAGTTTGGACACTATAAGGGGGATTGTCCAAGCCAACAAAATAATAAGAGAAAGGAGGGTAGTGAAGATCATGCAGCGAAGAGAATGGGAGAACTTGAAAGAAGTAGAAGAAAGAATAAGTGAAGGACCTTTATTATTAAAGAAGGCATCTTGTTTGGCAGGTTCTTGGTAAAATTGGTCTTCCCTTTAAATAGTATGCATTATTGTTGTTTACTTGATTTTTTATAATATCATAGAGAGAAGCATGTGGTAGTAGCATATATAGAGTCTACTTGGTTAAGTTTCCTTGTATAAATCATCTAGTCTTTAAATATAGATAAATAGACAATTTTTCATATTGTTCATCCAAGAATTATCTAACATTATGTTAGAGGCAGTCATCTTGCTTCGATGGATCATCATGATCCTAGAAAAACAATCATTGTGAAAGGTATTGGAGAATCCCTATGAAAAATTTAGTATACATTCCATATAATGTGGAAACAATACTGGTAAAAAGGGATGAATGTATGCAATGGGTCTGAATGCATACTCATTATGATACATATAGCTAGATGATGGAGTAAGAAGCATAGGAATGCACAATAAAAGTGACTCTTAGATAAGATTCATTTGAGTAGAATCTTGTAACATTCTTAGTATTATTATATGATATTTAAATAAAGCAAGTTGACTTACTTAAAGATGTATAAAAGATTAAGACTTTCTCTAGAGCATGTAAATGATGATTAACATCTAGTATATCCTTTGGAAGAAAAGTTGTAACTTGGTAATCAAGTTTGATCCTTGGGAACTCTAATGCATGAAGGAAGATCCATATGGAGATGAACCATGAGGGTGTTGATGGAATGATAAGGTCATCATCATGAGGTAAGTTTGATTTCAATTATTGTTGGCTATCTAGTTAACATATTATTTTGCTACCTGGAAGAATGTTGTAGAAATATATGATTGCAGTTGAGTTAAGTTCAACTATATGGATGAAGAATATTGAGGGAAGCTAAATATCTAGTTCCTAGCAACTATGAATTCAAGATGTGGACATATTGGGATTAAAAGGTAGCAGTGCAAGAATATAACCTAAAGGTCAAAAGAATATCACTTTCATGAGGAAGCTATGATCAGTTTGAAGTTTGGAAAGGATCAATACAATGCCTTCATCTATGATGACGAAGATGGAAGTGATGAGAAAGAAGAATGACTTGGAACCTATCACAAGATTGAAGAGTGAATATGGCTCCATGATACCACAAAAGGAGGCAATCTTGAAATGTGAAGGATAGAGGGAGCCATGCAACTATGAAGATCAAGTAGTTGGTACTCTTATGAAGACAAGCTAAAAGGCTTATGATGTTTACTTCCCAAATAGAAAGGAAGTTTGGATCCCCTCTAGTTTTAGGAGAAGTCTCCTTGAATAGGAGCATGAATATATTCTCTAGTAAAAAAGAGAATAGGGATGCCCTCTCTCATTGAGGGGGAGTGATGTTGGACATCACATGTGCATTCTCTTATTTAGGTGACGAAGAGAGAATGAAGGAGGATTGGATAAGAAATTGTGGTTTCCTTGAGGATAAGACAAAGAAAGGAAAGGTACTGACACTCCTTGAGGATGTGACAGGTATCCAAGAGAAGAGTGATCTAAGAGGATCAATTTTCTTTATGGAATCAGGTATGGAGATCCAAGTTAAGAATTGTCCTAAAAGGAAAACCCTTGTAGAAATCTGGATGGGGTATGTACCTTGTAGAGGTAGTGTAGTATCACACATAAAACCTCCCAGCATAATGCTCTTGAATAAAGAAGATTTTATATACTTAGGCCTTAGAGATAGTGTTGATCATGATGATGATGCTTATATTTTGGCTTATCAATCACTCTTATTATGAGAACTCTTCAATTTGAGAATGATGTTGAAGTGGTTTTACAATCATGAATACCTTCCTACATAAGAGGGAGTGTTGAAAACGTAACTAATTTTGGTCTTCAAAATTGTTGTACTCATTTCAATATGTATCTTATGTAACAAACAAAATAAGAAAAGAAAAAATGACTATTATTAAAGAATGGGTTTCATGCTCTTTATTTATGGTCTTCTAGGTAAAAGCATGGTCTTCATGCTTCTAGGGTTTGATAGGTCTTAGGATTTTTTTTATGATTCAAAGGAGTCAGCATCATGTTAATAAGTTCCTTTTGGGAAATATGTAATTGTAAAATGAATTATTTTTTAGTCTATAAAGTCTAGGAAACTTCAAAAGTACAAGTCAGCCCTAATAGATACAAGTTGGCTTGAACGAGGGAATTCAACCACCTTGAAAGACTATATAAAGAAGCATTCCAACCTCATTTAGCACTCATTCACTCAAGAAGTTTGATATTTCAAGAAAGAATTCAATATGTAGCTAGGAAGCAAGAAAAAAAAGAATGAAGGTCTAGGAGAAGAAAGAAAGATGAAAAATATTTATTTTTAGGCTCTATCTCTCTCACATGTGTGAACGTTTAGCATTTATGGTGCTGCAGAAGGAGGTTGAAGTTGTAGGTCCATGTTGTAGTATGAAGAAATGTAAAAAGAAAGTATAGTTGGAAGGGAGAGTACCCTACCTTGATCATGTTGACCTTAGGAGTAGTTGTCCTTATCTAGGAAGGTATTAGGTCGGAAGCATGATTAGGGTTTCCGGGGAAGCTACAAGGCTAAAATTTCAAGGTCAAAGTTGTAGGACGAGTTGCAGTATTCAAGTTGGTAGGTCGAAGTTGTAGTTTGAAGCTGGTTGGTGTAGAATCAAGGAAGGACTTGTTGGAGGGATTACTTGGTACTTGGAGAAGGAATTGGTCTAGGTTTTGGGTCTTTGTGTCTTAAATGAAGTAGATTATATAAGAAGAGAAGATATTTTTTTTGTTTTCCCCTTGGAGAGGTTTTTCCCTAGCTGAGAGCCTAAATTTTTGTGTCCTTTGTTATTGTTGTTTCATTCCTGATATTTGTTTGATGAAAATATCTAACTAAATAACATCAAGAATATTAATAAAGTTTAAAATAAAATATTAAGGTTAAGGAAAATAAGAATTAATAAGTTACCAATTTACATTTTTCCAACACAGAGAACTTGTGTGCGTACGTGCCTTCAATGAATGAAAGTCGTGTATATTCAAATTGTCAATTTTAAAAATTTCCATCAATTGTTAACTTAATCATTTATTTCATTAGTCATTCATTATGCAGAGCAGTAAATGGTAGATAAATCATAACACACACATCAACACATTTGGACACCTAGATTTTAGGTGGAAACCCAATGTGGGAGAAAACTAGTGTTGTTGTCATCTTTGTTTTCTTCTTTTATTATAATTAAAAATACTTCATTAAATCATGTTCTTGTATTGGCGTAGACTCTTTCCAACATGAAAGATCATACCTACAAGAGGCTACAACCTCCCCTTGTTCTCCAACACTCACTGGAAGGGATCTACAACCCCCTGATCAAGTTTATTGGCTCCTACTGGAAGGAAGATCGAACTCCCTTACTGAAGGCTTCAACCCTCAACACCTCGTGGACCACATTTCATAATATTTCATACTAGATCCACTTGTCTCAAACAACCATCAAAACATGCATGCCACCTTTCATCAAAATTTCAAACTATACCCACACCCAATAATAAGCTCAACCACAAAATACCAATAACCACTTCGAAACCAAACACTGAATATTGATCAAATATTTTTGTAATCAATCATTAATCAAACCAAGATACCAATCAATCAATCACCGATAAGACAAATCATCATCCAAATACTGATTAACCATACTAATAACCACATTGTCAGACATCCTTGGAAAACAATAGAAAACAACAAAACATGCATTCACTGGCATAGTCAAACAACATTACACATCCAGATCAAATTCACCTCAAAATATATACGCAATTATTCTAAAATGTATATGTGTATCTATGTGCTTCTTGTGCATAAAACCTGCATACAGATCTCAAATCACCAAAACTGAATCACTGAATAACTGAATCATTGAATCATTAAGCCATGGGACCATTGAACTGACCATTGAATCACTAAATACCAACACTAAATCAATACAACCAAATCATATCAATCACTGATATTCCAATATACCAAGCCACAACCAAATAAATTCAAATTCAATAACCAATCATCAATCAACATTGTCAGATATCAACCATTATGATCAAGAAATCCTTGAAAATCAACATCAAATAATACATAACTAGTCAACTATCATCACTAAGCAGCACTTTAAATCCTAATCATCAGAATGTATATGTGACTATCAAAACAGGGATTCACGTATATACATGACATTTATGTAGAATACCCACATACAAATCTCATACTACTAAATACCAAAGACAAACCATTAAATTTGTTCAAAGTGAATCTACCATCATCATAAACATTACTTAGTAGCAATAACAACAGTTAAGAACCTATATCAAATAGCCATAAAACATTTCAAAAAGTATATATGATTATTTTAAGGAAGAACCGTGTATGTATGTGGTACTCAGGAGTAAAACCTGTGTATAGATCTTAAATCAATGAATCAAATCATCATTCAAAAACATAATCCGTGTCAAATATAGATCTTTGCGCACATAAAATTCACATATCTTGGAAAACATATTCATATTATAGGTCCACTATGATCACAAATCCTGCATTGTTAGCTATTTAAACATAAATATATCAATCAAGCATATCCATAAACTTTCATATCTTTCATATTTGAACCTTATCCTTGCTCCCTGGTGCACATATGTTTCAAATTAGATCACGCGTGAACACTCCATTACATTTCACACCCAACTCCTTGATATTATTCTCCTTATATAGTTGTTTTCCTTGCCAACACCACAGGCAAATCCCTTGGTAAAGTTGTTGATAATTGTTGACGAGATAAAATAGACATCGTCATCACAACTATGGATGATTACCATGTGAACAACTCCTGGTTTTCTCTTTTCCATGGTCATGATTTTGTATGCGACTTTTGTTCACATAACCTATGTATGTACGTGACTATTCTTCACAAGGACCACATATACTTTTCAAACTTCATACTTTCATGTTTTCTCAAGTTAAAATTCTAACAAGGTTGTGAATACACTTCATTATTTCTACAATATCTATAGGTATCCATCAAGGACAACATATTAGCCATATTTCCAATAGGATAAAAAATGCTTCTTTAATGCTTTAGTGAATTCCAACCAAGAAGAAAGGATCCTACCATTATTTTTTATACCTTCTTGAAGTTTACTTTCCCACCACCAGCGTTGTGTCATCAATCTGAAGAGAGGCCAACTAAATATTTACCTCATCTTCATCAATTTATTGAATGTGGAAATAAAATTTTATCTGTTGAATCCAATTGTTCATCATTAATATCGCCATTATATAGTGGTAAGTCAAACTTTACATATGACTTCATCAATGGCTTCTTTAAAGCAATCTTCTTATGACGAGATGGCAGTGGAAACAGAGAAGGAGGTGAAGAATGAGGAGGAGACAAAGGTATTGAAGGAGGAGGATAATACGGAGGAAGAGGATCACGCTCATTCTTTACTTAATCGATGCCTTCTCCTTTCCGAATCTCTTTTTCTTTATAGAGCTCTTCCACCATTGCTGCAACATAGCAAATAAATTAGGAAAATCCAGCTCAACTTTAAAAGGATTTTCTCTTCTTGGTGAAGCCATTTCTCCACTTCAAGTGAAGCTCATCGAACCAAATTCAAAATTATAAGCTTCAAGTTCATATTCTCCCTTCTTAAGCTTGGACCTGGTAAGCATTCACACTCAAAAACCAAAATCAAACTAGCTCAACATGCTCTGATACCAAACTTGATTAAGATCTTTTATCGTGAGTTTATGATTTATCGTGCTTAGATAGAATGTGAAATACCAAGCTTGACTAAAAGCTATTAAAACACAATAATATAAATAAACAATTTCAAATAATATAAAAGAACACAAATGAGATTGATTATGGATTTCACCCAATGTGGACTACATCTCTAGGTCCACTTCCAATGGAGTGGTCTCTTCAATTGTGATGTAAAAATAACTCCAATTACATCAATTCTAAATCTCTAAAGCTTTCTCTTTACTTTGAATCTTTACAAAAATACTCTAAGAACCCCTCACAAAAAATCTCCTTTCAAAATTCTCTAAAAAGGAAAAAACTCTATGATTTATAACACAAATAGTGATAATCGCATTAAAAAATAGCAAGGCTCGACCTTTTACTACACAACCACACTTTTGGTGCAATGGCAATAACATTTTATATATAGTGTTAGGGGTTTGTAGCCCCAGGGTCAAACCCATGGGGGTTGTGGCCCAACACATATGTAAATAGCATATTTGTTTTAACATACAAATCATATATTAAAACCTTGGTATATAAATATGGTCAATCGTTGTATTTTTATAGCTCAGTGATAACATGCCACCCTCATGATTATTGGCTTCTATGTCAGCTTCATTGGTGGACATGTTATATATGTCAACCTTGGTGCAAATAATATAACCAATCCATTTAACATTATAAGAAACGCATTATATGTGACCATATTATATAACCAACTGTCATATTATATACTATATAAAACCACCCACGTCATTGTTGTTTTAATTGGCGAAGAGTTTTAATGAACTTATTGGTGGTCATACGAAGGTTGCAGCGCATCTCCTCTCCTATTTGGCTATCTGCTACAATGAAACTTTAAATATAGCTACATATTGTTTCATAATGAAAACAAATGTGTGGCTTATTGGTGGCACTCTTGGTTAATAAACGGGTGGTTAAGGGATCAAACCTTGTCAATAGAACCATTCCATATTTTATCGTTTAGTGGTGCCCTGTGGTGCCCTCAGGTTGGGTCGTGTGTCACCATTGGATCGATCCACATCATGCATTGTCAGTGCATAGTCATCCAATTGCATAGTGCCATGCGTTGCGATCAAGTAGCACCATGTTTCAATCTTCAATCACTTTCATGTTGCGTAGTGCCATGCATTGCGACCAAGCAGCGCCATCTGTCAATCTTCAATCATTGTCATGTTTCATCTATAAGTCCTTCCTAAAATATTCAAACCTCCATATCTTCCTCCTACAAACTCAGTTTGACGTGATTCAAATTATGTTGGAATTTTCTCTTTGACATCTTCAACTTGGCTTTATTTCCATCAAATTTTGGGGAATTTGAATTTTAGGCCATCTTGGATCCTCCTAGATCAACCTTGTTGGCTCCAGCACCCTAAGAATACAAGGGGGCACAGATCTCAATACCTATATTCACTCACCCTACATAGGAAACTCAAAACACTGCTAGAACAACTCCTCAAGGAAATGCATGATGATCACGATGCAATTATCTCTTTCATGAATGACCTTCAAAGGAACCAATGACGTATGTGAGAAATATTAGCTCGCCTTCCATGGAACCAATGGTGCATGCAAGAAAATTTGGAATGTATGGATGGACAAATAGCATATATGGAAAAGCATGTAAATTGTGAATTTCATCCTTCACCTCCCCCTTCTTAAGATCATATAATCTTGCTCTAGCACCTTCAACATAATCCTAATGGCTATATGTTGTGTCTTTGAGTTTTTTGGCATTTTTGTTTTGTGTTCCCCCACGATTTTGGTCAGCAAAATCCTTTTGGAATGATTATTTTTGAAAACTATCTATTGGCCAACAAATCTAGTAAGAGTGAGGTTGGTATAATTTTGCAAAACAATGAGAAGTGATGTAATATTTCCTTATAAATAAAAAATATTTACTTACAAAAAAAAAATCATTAATGTACTCACAATACATTTAATAAATCAAACAACAACATCAACATGATTAAAAAAATAATGATATACATGAATGATATACATATCAAATATATGTCTTATAAAGAAAAACATGTCATATATACATCTCAACTAAAATATATAGAAATCAATATACATGTTAAGTACCATTGCTAGCCAGGTTTTCCACCAGAGTTAGAAGCATCAATGCCTTTACTACTAGAAATAGAGGGTATATCAGGGTTTATAATGATGAAACTAGAGTATGATATATCTCTCCACTAGGAATTATAACACCCGATGTGACCATAGAATCTATATCATCAATAGCTAGTGTAGTAGGTGTGGCATATGTGGAGGAGGAAGGGGGAGTAGTGGGTGGATCAATGGAATCTTATGCATTTGGTGACACATGTGGAGGAGGATCGGTGGATGGTGTATATGGTGAAACATGTGGAGGAGAAGGAGGAAGTGGATCAATGGGTGGTGCATCTAATGACACATGTTTAGGAGGACATGGTTGAATGGATGGTGCAACTGGTGACATATTTTTAGGAGAATGAGGGAATGTTGGTCAGTTTGGTGGAACAAGTGGTGGCAATCATGTAATGGAGGATTAGGCGATCATCCTTAGAAGATAAGCCAGATGAAGAGGATTGAGCGCAATCCCTCACCCTCTGGATGAGTTTGACGGAACCAACATTATTGTGTGTCAATGATGTCATGTTAGAAGGAAGTATCACCCATATACTCAACATCTGTAAGACCTATAAATTTTCTTGAACATGTACATATTCCAATCCCTACCTAGAAACCAAACCACATATGTGATCGCCACCTCGATTCAAACTTTGTGATCTAGTCTATGTGGTAGATAAATTTGGTGTACTAGAGGCCATTGACCTGCATCATCCTATTGGGAAGTTTCATCCCCAATATATATAATATATATATATAGATATACTATATATATATATATATATAATATAATATAATATATATATATATATATATATATTGAATATCTACATATTATATGAAAAATAATAAGATAATTGAAATAAAATATTCCAATAAATTTACATCTGCATTAAATAAGACAAAAAAATATTCATCTAGATTTATCAAAACATAATGATAATATTATCTCTAACACCTAATGGTTTGATCTTTTAAAGTAGGATGTTCAAACATCATTTCTAATCCATCCTCGCATACAGCCATTGTATAATATCAAGGACATGATTGTCCTCTCGGGCCAAGAAATTACAAATCTCTCTATCAAACAAAGTACACATCCACTTCGACTATCCTCTCTTTAACAAGTTCCCACACATGTGCATACACTTAGTCACAAGCCTAAGAGGGAGGTTTGGAATTTCCGTTCAAGTGGAATGAAACCTACAAAAAATAAATTAAATAGCCCTAACACATATGGGAAGAAGAACCTTCCATCAAAAATAGATCAATAATGATCCAAAGCAAAATACGATCGTCAAAAAAATATCTCAAACCACCTAATAAGTCAAATCCTCTAAACTAAGCTTACAAAGTACATCAAAGGACAAGTGAGGCACTACCCTTAAGAGGTAAAATATTACAACGTTATGACAATAAGGGATAGGAACCTATCCTCCTCTACGTTAAACGTACCTATATGCAATTTTCCACCAACAATCTGGAAGTTTGTAATGTCAACAATGCCTTGACTGACATATCTCTACATATATGCAAATTGGCTCTCCCCTGCAATGTTTAGTGCTAGTTTATGGAATTAGGTCCAAAACTCCCCCCTTTTAGACAACCCAATGATAAAATAAAGTTTCTCCTCCATGATATGATACCACAAATCAAAACCAACCTTGAATGCCTGCCTAGCATGATCCTAGTGATTGATCATTTTTTGTTAAAAAGGAAACTTTTGCTTGAGGGATTCATCCTCCTCATAAAAATTTAGTTGTCCAACATTCCTAAAAAGGGCATGAGCTTGAGGTGTAATAAAGTGAGGTATACTCTCCCTCTCTTTGGCCCACCACTCAAACATTAAGTTACATGTGTCAACCTACAAATGCTCTTATGCTTTCCATTCTCTTCTCTAATTCACATAGATTTCTTTCAAGCACACAACAAACACACACACACATAATTGAAATTATAAAACACACATACATATAATTTTGTATTTATCAAAACAGAAATTAGTTTTTTATTGCAAGAATAATGTGGTAAAATAACTATTGTGCATTTGATAGATAATGTGAACCCTATCAAAAAAATGAGCACCTCACCTTTCATAATGTGCCAATTTATTTGGTGCATTAATACTAATTTGATCATGAAACACACCATTATGCTAAATTTTTCATATAAAATTCAAAATTTTGTATATCTATAGCCTAAAACATATAGTGTATGTTTTCTTCAATAGATAGTGTACAACGCTTACAATGCAACGTATCATAGAACACACAATACCATTTTCACAGGGTTCCATGTTATTTGGTGAATCAATGCTAATTTAGTCATCAAACTATGCTAATTTTTTAATATAAAAATCAAAACTTTGTAATTGTACATGTAGTACATTTGTGGGTTTATTGCACAAATGGTACTTGTTCTAAGGCAAAATATGTCGTTAATGCACACTAGCCATTTTGATGCTCCATCTTGTTTAGAGCATCAATGCATATTTTAAAATTGGATCACCTAACATGGGTAGTGTGTTGTGTTTTATGACGCATTGGTAATGGGGCATCCCACCAAATGCATTACTCAAAGTGGTAGATTCATTGAGTCTAGTGTGAGCAGAAGCAATGAAACACATTGAACATGATATTTTTAAAAGAAAAAAATCCAATTTAAGCCCAATTGTAAATGTCATTCCACTAAAATTGAAAATAATGAGATAACAAACAATTTACCTAGTATCTTCCTGCTTGAGGAGGCATGGTTTCCCAAAGAGAAAAAAAATGAAAATGCATGCTACTTTTCAAAATTGAAAAATTAATTAAATCAAGGCAAAACTTTTGAGACGGGGAAGCAATACTATAGAGCACTGCAAATGGGGAAGTCATAGAAGGAGAGTGAGCATCAATGCTTGCATGAGTGGTTGGAATCACATAAGAAAATGTGATAATAACATTCAAATTGGTGACATTTTTTTTTAAATTTACCCTAGTACAGTGTGCCCAAAAATAAGACACACGTGTGTTGTGAGGTACTAGACCTTACTAATATGTTTTTTTTTTTTCCAAATATAAAAATATATATTTTGTAAGCTAAATAATTGAATATGCATCATGTTATGTATACCATAACACATTGATGTGAAGACAAGTTTGATTTTTGGTTATATGTTTAAAAATGCAAGGTTATAGTACTATTAAGCACATCATTAATTGATTTAATGAGTCATCCGCAGTTTCATAGTCTGAATTAGTTCATACTTAGACATGCATGGATTAATCTTTGAGACAAGCATATGACTACTAACAGGATCAACCAGGTATGGTTTTGGAATGGCTAGTTTTTAAGTGCACTAGTATAGTTTTTGGTTTTTTGTTTTCAAATTGAATAGCCAACTATTCTAACTTAATCTAGTGTGTCCTTCGAGAGTTGCATTTCTTAAGTGATTGAGGCTAGAGGAACCTAGATACCTATGATGTTGGTGTTGGTGACATATTCATGTATTATATTGTTACTATATTTTAATTTTATATAAATATCTCATTTCAACACCCCTCCACCCACACCACCCAACCAAAAAAAGACAATTCAATGTCATTTTTTTCATTTATCGTTGTTGATCATATGATTTGATTTTGGGAGGAATTGGTTACTTAATATAAATTAAAATTAGTTTGTTATAGGCAACTACTCAATTTTTCATGCTTATCATTCTTGATTTAATCCCCAATCCTTTGAAGAAGGTTGTGCTTTTCATTGTGTATATTTTAAGAGAAGTTTGAAGCGTTCAAGAATCCCATGGTGCTACTCATGAAACACAACAAAAGAGGCCAACAATATAACCATAGGTGTTCTCAATACAGTCTTATTTACATTGGCATGCATAACCTACCTAGAAAGCTAATTGTATTTTTGCCCCTTTCTTCCTATAACCTAAAACTAGTCATAAGCATATTATTCCTTATCATAGGTATCATGCCATCAAATGGTCATCTACATTTGTAAGGTTTTTCACTTATATTTCCTATCTAGAACATAAATGTATATTCGTCAAGTATACATGCCAAAATATCAAGTAGTACTTAGTCAACTTTTATATGAAATTAATAGATAGTAATTCATCATCTTGTCTTTAGGTGGATCACATCAAAGATGTACATGTCACAAGCATCCGTAGATGATACAATGAAATAGTGAAAAATGTTTGTAATTTTGAGAAAGAGTTTCCTACTAGTTTTATGGATACTCAAGTCCATATTTTGGTGACATTTAGTCGAATACATTCAACTAGTTGTTATGACAAGTGATATATGGATGTTCTTCCTAAAGATGTACATGAAAAATAACATATTTTTGAGGCAATGAGAACTTCCTAAAGGGTGCATGGTTAAAGGGTACAGTGTTAATGCATATTCTTTTTCTAATGCCTTAACTCCTAAAACAAATGCATATAAATGTTCCACTCATATGGGATGATGATATTGATGAAGAATGATTAGAGGGTGGGGTAGTTAAACAAATGAAGGAACATGTTATAATATGTAATATATTTATTTCACATATATAATGTTAAAATTTTGTTATTTAAAGAATTATCGCCTTGTAAAATTAAATAATGGTAATTTCTCACTAACATTGCAAATGAGGATGAATGGATCAAATGAATAAACACATTTTGTTAAAATGGAGATTACTAGGAAATCAGTTTTTTGCATGGTGATGTGAAAAAAGGTGAAAAGAAGGCATCATTTAGAAGGTCAAACTTAGTGTGTGTTCCACTCCATACATAATTACGTGATAGATGTCTTCCAAACTGCATAAACACATGGGTGACATAACAAATTCAAAATATGGGACTAGCTAATATGGAAAATTAACTATATATATTGAACATATGAATTGGATGAGAAAGGATGATCTGTGGCATTAGATTAATCATGAGATGGATTGTATAAATTTTAATTGAACAAATTTATATATTATTACAAGCTTAAGTCTAATTATTGATTTTAATATGAAAAAAATTCTATGCATGTAGATATGAACATATCCCATGATGTGGGCATGTGGTCATCAATTTAGAGTGGAGAATATAGATCATGAGAAAAAAACATGTGACTATGGAGTGTCTATTTGGTTTGATCAAACAAGTCATGCAAGTTCAAGGGATACAAACCTAATAGATGGACAACTTGATTATGTTGGCACTATTTAATACATAATTGACTTGGACTATAGGTACTTTATGTTGTAACTTAGTTTTTTCTAGTGAGCAAGTAATGCTAAGACATCCTGTGGATGCTTTGGAATACCTTTATGCTCCAAATGGGATAATCCTCAAAATGCCACAAAAATTACTAATTAAATTCACCTTAGAAGTATCTCTTTTAAACACACTTTAATACCATATTTAAAGATTGATAAGAAAATCAAATTCTAGGGAAATATAGTAGATCTGGCACAAGAACTCCAACTAAATTATCAAACAAGGGCCTTCTCATTGTGTACCTTTACCCCACATTGTAGATTCATAAACCTAGTTAATAGTAAATATAGAAGAAATGTCTTAATTGTTCAATTTTCAAGTGGAATATATACTATTGATTTTTCCACGACACTCAAGAATCAGGTTTAAGTCTTAGATCAAGATCACAAACAAATTTAAATGCCACAACACTTCTACTTTTCACAACGGAAAATACACAGTAGTGAATCAACTAGTACACAAGAAAAAATTTAAAACCCAACACTTGTTATATTACAAATATTTAATAAAACAAAATTAGGGCCCTCGTACTAGGGATTATGGCCCTTACAATCATCCCTAATACGAGACAATAACTACACATGACGTACTTTCTAATGCAGCACTTCCACAACCTTTTCAGTCCACGTACCTTGAACACATATGGTGGGTACTTTTCCTTCCATTCAGATGATCACACAACTTCTTCTCCCTCAGAAATCATACATCCCTAGCTCCATAATCTACTGCTATCAGCCCTCTTGCTACTCCAAGAGTGACTGAACTTTTGCCCAAACAAATCTTCCCACTAGTTTCTCCTTTTCTCCTTCAAAGACACTAGCACATAGGGTCTTCACAATTTCCCACTACTTTCCTCTGCACTGCTCCAAAGATGACAATACTTAGGGCTTGGGGGTTGCCCTCATATCACTAAAGTTGACATCCTTAAACTCACTAAACTAATTCACATACATCAGCCCTCTTATCATCAATACTTCACCCTTGAGGTCAATTAACTAGAGCACAAACAACCTACCCTCTTAACAGCACAAGCTTGCCCTTGTCCACTATACTAGGGCTCTCAAAACTATTGAGAAATAAAGGGGAACTAAATTAGGGTGATTTATCTTACTTTGCTAATTGCTTGTGATGTTCTTTTACTTAAATTGAAGTACTTGTATTTAATTTATTCTTTATCTATATTATTATTGTGTTCTTATCATCAAACAGCTACCAAACTATGACTATCAATGAGACAAGAGGACACAAAATGTAAGTTGCTAGCCAGGGCCAAAACCTCTCCTCTTGAGAGGAAAACCCACAAGAATTCTTCTCTTCTTACAGAATCTTCAAATGACAAATTCCAAGGCGTAAAACCCTTGACAAAGACCCCTCCAAGACCAATCAACCTCTCCTTTGATGAGCTTATCTTCCACAAAGTCAATGCCAATCAAACTACTTCAACACTTCATATTTATGGCCCTTACTTCAAATTTTTGGCTTCTATTATAGGTCTGCAATTTTCGTCCTTCCTACAACAGCTAATTTTTGCACGTGTTAGTAGTTAAGGGTAGAAATAGGGACCTTCTCTCCTTTACTTGTCTTGGTATCCTTTCCTTAGGTTTTCAGCCTACAAACTTGATCTTGTTGATGCCTAACTTCGTCCTCCTAGGCTGACTACAATCATGCCCTAGTTCTTCTCACATGTGGGATATGGAGACCCAAAAGCAATCTTCAAACATTCAACTTATCTTTTTTTACCTTTCCTTGCCCATTTTGACTTCTTTTCCCTTGAGATCGAACTTCTTTCTTTTTTTGATCGAATGTGTTGGATGTATCACAAATGAGGTCGAGTGCCTCTTATAAATAGGCTTCCTAGGAGCCGTAAATAGGAGAACTTGACATCTACTGTAGGCCGACTTGTTGACTTCTAGGCCAACTTGACCTTGGAGGGTCTTTAGACATGACGTTGACTTAACAAAATACTTTTGACTGGATACATGATGCCCAAAAGGGTTTGTACATATTACAATGACTCTCTTGAATATTTGACTTTATGACAAAGCCCAATAAGCACACAATGGGTGATTGACCTATAAATAAATTAACCTTGAGCATGAAACCCTTGCTACAAAATGACAATAATAAATTTTCTTTTCTCTTTATATCAAATATTACATGAGACATTATGAAGACTGAACCTAGTTACATATTTCAACACTTCCTCCTAACTATGGAGGTGTTCATAAGGTACATGGACATTCTCATACTTAAGAATTCTCATAAGAAGAGTCAGATTGGTAAGCCATCTCATAAGCTATCTTCTTAGCTTATATTAGTGCATCTCATGATATCAACCAACATTGTCACATAGCAAGGCCTTGACAAACAACTTTATCTCTCCGCAAGATTAAAGCACAACGTTGGGGAGACAAGTGATTTATAAACACCTTCATCATTGTCACTAAATGTACATACCCCATCCAGATGTTCACAAGGCATGTCCTTCTAGGACCATTCATGTCTTAGATTAACACATCCTCAAGGAATTTCCTCTTTGACTACTCTTACTTATAGGATTCCCTACCTCATCCTCAAAGAGTATCAATATCAGTCTCAGATGCTTACCCAATCCTTCATTATTTCTTCATGACATGAAGACAAGAATGATATGTCTATCTCTCCCTCTTAACTGGGGAGGATCTATTCATTCTTATAAAAGGAATATACCCAAGCTCCCTCTCAAATAGGGACTTTCCCAAGCTCCTTTTTAACTAGGGACTTGTTACTAACATCAGCTATTTTCTCTTCAATGGAGATCATGGTACTATTAGCCACTTATATAGCTCATCCTTTTTTCATCATGTCATGGATTAACTTCAACTTCTTCATCATGGAGCCAACTTCTTCTAGAAATTTCTCGTATGACATTGGTCATCTTCTCCATCACTTCTCAATAGTCATGTCATCCTTCTCTTCATTGAGAAGTGACCTTCTTAGCCATTATCTGGTTAACTTCATACTTCTAACTTTTCCAAGTCATATTTATTTCAAGATCTTCCATCCAATCTTAGTCGTAGATGAAATTATACAACCCTCTTTCAGTAGCCCTGTTACAACCCAACCAAATGCTTTCATAAATAAAAAATGAACATAAAATCAAAATTACATTTTTATTATGGCCCTTTGTCATGACATCTTCTTCTTGCAACATCAACGTCCTTTCACATATTGTATGAATCCATCTCCAAGACATACATTACCAAGGTTCTCCTTCTTCGACATACATATCAAGGTCTTTATACCTTCTTTGTGGAGATGTCATATCTAATCATTCTGATCAGATGTTGATTACTTATCTTATCTTATGTGACTATAGATACATCTTTCACGAACTCTTCTTTCACCTTTCTTCACATATTTCTTCCTCGGAATATTTTATACATAGTTCCTTTATTATAAGAATGATAATTGTCAACTGCCTCATATTCTTCATGAGATATTATCATGTCATCATGTAGAAGAGTTTTAGGCACATTGTATTCATGCCTTCATGTATCATATAGAAGGAGAAGTTCCTTCTTCTTTCATCATTCTTATGAGAGAGAATTTTAACCATACTATCTGCAATCATATTATGACATGACTTTATCTATGTATCAGATATATACATACCTCTTCATTCAAGTGTTCATCTAGAAATGTTGCACATCTTTGTCAACATACCATCATCCTTCTTAACAATGGATCCAAAACAAGGAAAAATGTAGACTATCACTTGCTTCTTCTAAGTAGAGGTGAGTCTTCTAACAAAGATTCCAATGGAGATCTTGATGATCCTTGTTCTACAAATGCTTCTTAATGACGATGAGGTGTGACAAATTCTTATCTTGCTATCTTGCTAGATGACTTTCTTTGACCATATGAATTGTTACTTTGATTATCCTTTTGTGCTTCTAATGATGGTGTCATGAGCTACTTCCTTTCTAACATGATGATTTCTTACAATGCCATCTCAATTAATGCATCCTATCATACTTGTGATGCTTTCCATCATGACTTCTATCTTATACAAACTGAAAATAACTAAGTATATGATGTTATCTCAGTCATAGTAAAGTTCTTTCACTTCTTCCTTTTTTGACTTCTTCTTTTAAGGTTCTTCTACTTCTTTGGTGACATGGGCTTTATTTCTTTCCTTTCTCTTCTTTTTGTCCTTATTGAGTTTAGTAAAATTCCTTTTGAGATACCCATATTTATTACACTCATAGCATTGAATCTTAGACATCAATTTTATTTTGAAATCTTTTTCGAGACTTCCCTTTCTTCCTTTCCATAGTTGCATATGATTTAATTTGTTCACTTGATCCAACATCTTTTTTTGCCTTCATTATGGTTTCTTTAATTTTGCATAATGACCATAGATCTTTGAATGGGGTAGTTTCCTTCTTTCCATATATACTTGATATAAAGTTTCCCCAATCATCAAGTAGTACATTGAGCACAATGGTGGTCATATCTCGATCAGACATTACTTCTCCTAGCTCTTATAGTTGATCTCTTATTTGAGATACACTCATAAGGTATGAGGCCACCCCTTCTTCCTTTGATACCTTCATCTTGTATAGGTTAGTTCTTAACGATATAATTTCTCCTACAGTAATTATAGAGAAAAATTCCACCAATTTTTCTTAGATCTCTTTCGATGTTTTCAATTTTTCTACATAAGGAATGAGAGAGTCCTTGATTGACTCAATAAGGATTAGTTGAGCTATTATTTCTCCTTTCATATACTTTTATAGTGCTTGAGACTACTCTTGAGGAGATCTGGTGATTGAGCCCATGACATATTCACTAACTTCATTTTTTATGAGAATTAAACCTATTATCTTCTTCCATGCAAGGTAATTCAATGACCCAACAAGTTTGTTGTTCTTGCAGAAAGAAGTCATTGTAGATTGATACATATAATATATAATACTTACTTTTCAATTGAAGATGTTCCTTTAATGATGATATATTCAACTAGGTGCCTTCTTGATGATGTTGACTTCCACTACTTTGTTGTCAATAATTTAAGATCCTCCTTCATGATGATTGATTCCTTAATGATCTTATTTTGAGATGTGATCCTTTATTCAATGTGATGGAGATCACTTTGATTACTTTGATAATGATGAAGTGATTATTATTTCTTCATTTGCAAAGAATGAGAATGCTTCCAAGAATACTTCAAGTGTGTAGAGTCTTTTGAGTGGAGGTGGGGTCCTTGAGGTCTTATTTCTTCTTTCAAGAGTTTCCTTCCTTCAAGATGATGTGTAGATTACTCTTCCTTGATGCTATTTAGCTCTCCTTGATGAAGTGATTTCCTTGTGCTCTGATTATGTCTGGTTGTTATGTATCCTTCTTCAATGGAGTGATATTCAAGCTTCCTCTTCTTCTTGTCACCTTAGCTCTAATACCATGTTGATAAATCAAGGGAAACTAAATTAGGGTGATTTCTCTGACTTTGATAATTGCTTGTGATGTTATTTTACTTAACTTGATGTACTTTTATTTAATTTCTTCTTTCTCTTGATTATTATTGTGTTCTTATCATTAAACATCTACCAAACTATGAAGATCAATGAGACAAAGGATACAAAATGTAGGTTGCTAGCCAAGGCCAAAACCACTCCTCTTGAGATAAAAACCCACAAGAATTAATTTCTTCTTATAGAATCTTCAAATGATGAATTCCAAAACCTAAGACCCTTGACAAAGACCCCTCTAAGACCAAGTCAACCTCTCCTTTGATGATCTTCTTTTCTACAAAGTCAACGTCAGTCAAACTACTTCAACACTTCATATTTTTGGCCCTTACTTTTGTTAGAAATATAGTAAGAAAAGGCTCAATATTGACTTTTACCTTAGTCAAATTGAGTAATTCAATTTTCCACATTAGCAGGATGACTTAGATTTTAGTTAGCTAGACTAACATGGTCGTTTCTTCTAGCTAGATGAGTAAATTTGAGTTTGTATGCTAAGAGTAGATTTGTGCATGTAAAGATTGCTAAGATTTAGAAATCTAGTTGAGTTATTGTTAGTTGAAATCAGTTAACTAACTTCTAGTCACTAGTTGAGTCAGTTGAAGGTCATTGGAGTAGTTAAGATAGTTGTTAACTCACTGATCTCTCAGTTAACTAGTCAATCAACTAAAAATAGACACAACCATGCATGGAATTCGAATTACCTGGTTGAGTGGATGGAAAAGGCATATTTGTATTTATAATTATATATAGTTGAGTGTACAATGATTTTTCACTGAGCAAGTGATCAATTCCTCAAGCTATTGTAGAAGGAAATAGGGAATTTCTCCTATTTTCTAAGAGCCAATTACTTTAGGATTGCACGAGGAAATTGGAGGTTGGTTGAGGATTTAATTGGCCAAGTGTTGGCCATAGCATGTCGGGAAGTAGGAGAATAAGATTGCAATGCGGGGAGTGCTTTAGAGTTGAAGAAATACATTGTAATTGTTTCTCTTGTTCATCTGAATTAATGCAAAGCGGTGGAGGGGTTTTTCCTAGTTAGGTTCCCCTATAAATCATTGTGTTCTTGTGGTCTTGATGGTTGCATGTCATTGCATGTGTTTCTAAATTGTGATTTCCATTTCACTTTGATTTCATCAATAGTAGAAAATTTCTATTAATTTCTACATGGTATCAAAGTAGAAATCACACTAGAAACCAGTCAATAGATCTTCTCCTTCAAAGATTTCTATTTTCATATTCAGTGAAGCAAGTTTTCTTTCATATGAGAAAATGTTTTTCAACAAATTGAGATTGGAGTATGCTCTGGACGGAACCTCAAATTTCATAGCATGGAGGGATAGGATGGAAGATGTACTCGATGATAATAGAGTGTTGGAGTACACCAAAACTGACATTCCAAAACTAGCAGTATCGGATGCACACTAATTAGCCTAGTGGAAGAAGGATACCGCAAAATCTAGGAGGACCATCCTAGAGGGTGTGAGAGACCACATAGTATTGAATTACATGGAAGGAGACTCCATTTTCTATGTGGAAGACCCTCGTTGATTTATTCAAAAATGGTAGTGATTCCAGGAAATTGGCATTGAGGGATAAGCTCAAAAATATCTGCATGCAGAAAAATGAAACCATTCCACATTACCTCTCCAAATTCACTAAGGTTTGAGATGAACTTGGAGGAGTAGGAGAAAATGTCCCATCATCTAAACTTGTGAGCCTAGCACTCCATGGCCTTCTGAAATACTGGCACAAGTATTAAGATTCAATTAATGGAATAGACAAGCTACCATATTGGGAGAGACACTGGTCTAATTTGGTGTAGGAGGAAACCAGAAGAAACACTAGAGATGGTGCCAATAGAGATGGTGAGGTATATTTCAACATGCATGCAGCTATACCTCTAGGAGTGAAATGGGGTGATGTAGAGTCTTACTACCATAGTTGCAAAGATTTGGGTAGGATCCATAAGAGAGCAGTGGCAGTTGCAATATACTTTCCTCATGGATCATTACCTTTATAAAGGGGCCCATAGTGTTCAGTAGCAGAAGGATCAATGTAATTTGGTCCAATCAAATGTTGAGGAGAATAGAGTAGCGTTGATAGTAGTGCAGGAGGCATAGTGAAGAATCAACAACCGTGTAGTTTTCCTGGTAGATAGTTGCAGAGACAGTTGATTCAGTATTTTGGATGCTTCTCAATTTCATTTATTATAGTATCAATAGCAATAGTGGGAGGTAATGATACAGTACATTCCATAAGAGTTGGATTGGGGTTGTGCAAAGCCATTTTCTTACCAAGAGGGAGTGTTAGAAATGTCACAAGAAAAGGCTCAATTTTGACTTTTGCCTTAGTCAAATTGAGTAATTAAATTTTCCACATCAGCAAGATGACTTGGATTTTAGTTAGCTAGAGTAACATGGTCGTGTCTCCTAGTTATATGAGTAAATTTGAGTTTTTAGGCTAAGAGTAGAGTTGTGAATGTAAAGATTGCTAAGATTTAGCAGTCTAGTTGAGTTATTGTTAGTTTAACTCAATTAACTAAGCTTTAGTGATTAGTTGAGTGAGGTGAAGGTCATTTGGGTAGTTAAGACAGTTCTTAACTCACTAATCTCTCAATTAACTAGTCAATTAGCTAAAAATAGACACAATCATGCATGGAATTTGAATTGCCTAATTGATTGGATGAAAACATAGGGGATTCACTGGAGGAGTAATACCATACCACATGCATTCATATTGGGGGGTATATATTGAGGAAAAAATGACATAATATATTGAGCATATAAAGGGGGGGTAAAGGGATTCTATATTAGTGTTGGGCCGCCAAATTAACATACACTTTCACTCCATTTTCACCTTTATCCTCATTTTGTAACCTCATTTCATCACATTATCATTATATTTCCATTACCATATGAGTTCATATTTTCATTATCCAAAGTTATTTATTTTATGTATTTAAAGTGAATTTATGATTAAAAGTTAGAAAATAACATGTATTTGCTTATACCTAAAGGTGGAATGACTTTGGTGACATGTGTAGGTGATTTGGAAGATTACAAGGCACTCTTATGTGGCCTCCAAGACTCAAATTCGAATTCTCTTGAAGATTTGAAGGAGATTTGGGATAGGGGTCAAGCATATCTCTTGGAGAAAAATCATGGATAAAGGAATATGTGTCTCATATTGGTTGTAACCATATGAAGGATTTGTGGATGTAGGAGGGATTAGTGGATCTCCATTAATGAGTTAGTTGCTTATGTTTTTATATAAATAGGAGTTCCTCCTCCATTCCAAAGGGAGGACTCTTGGAGCATGTATCCTAACTTATGATGGAATAGAATAAAGTTTTCTTTCTATAGTCTTAGTTATAAATTGTCTTAATGTAGTATATGAATTTATGGAATAGTTTGTCACTTTGTTCTTAAGAGAATTGAGCTCACTCTAAAAAGATCAAAGAAACATTTTTTTTCATTATAGATTTTATTTTCATTTAGTTACTTAGATGTTTGAAGATTTTTCATTATTAATGAATGAATTATAGTTTAAATCTTATCAACATATGAAAGGACAAACAAGGGTTTAAGATAGGCTCTCTTTCTATTCGATATGAGTAATAATTAAAATTCATTCTCTTTTTCTAGTTTCAAGTTATTTCTTACTTCTTGATTTTTTGATGCTTATGAATGAATTTTAGTTGAGTTATAATCATAATATGAGGGGACAACCAAGAGTCTAAGTTAGGTTCTCCTTCTATCTGGTCTGAACAATAATTAAAGTTCATTTCCTTTTCTTTATTTCAAGTTATTTTTGAGTTTATGATTTGATGCAATGGTAATGTTGTTGGAATAGAACTGTGAGGAAAGAAAACCAAGACCTCCTAAGTTAGGAACCTCTTCTCTTGCTTTCTATACATCACATACTATTTCTCTTTAGTTTCTCTTCTTGAGGACAGTATTGTGGAGAAGGACAACTAGGACCTCCCGAATTAGGAGCCTCTTCCTTCACTTACTGCATCTTGAATCAGAGACTTTTTAGTTTGCTTAGCTTAGAGTTAGTTTCCTACTCCTACATATATTTTGTTGGCATCATCACAAGCTTACAAGTAACCCTGGTTAATAATTTAATGAAAAGAAATTTAAGCAATTGAATTGCCCAACAATTGGCAGGTATAAAAAATGGAGCTCAAAGTTAGTGAAAAAATCTAAAAAGGTATAATAAAGGTTAATGAAAAATGGATACCTACAATATCTAGTGAAATAAGGGGCCTTTTAAATTGGGAAGGTATATTGGGTTCGTATTTGTAGGGGGTTAAATAATATGAATTTTAGAGGTATTTTCCAATATGTAGTCAAATTAAGGGTATTGTTTAGTATGCCACAAACGCACGTGATATGCTGGAGGCTCATTTAGTGAAGCCCATGTGGATGGAAAAGACACATTTGTATCTATAATTGTATATTGTTGAGTGTATAGTGATTTTTCACTAAGCAGGTGATCAATTCCTTAAGCTATTGTGCAAGGAAATAAGGAATTTCTCCTATTTTTTAGGGGCTAATTCCTTCAGGATTGCACAAGGAAATAGGAGGTTGGATGAGGCTTGAATTGGCTAAGTTTTGGCCAGAGAAAGTCAAGAATAAGAAGAATGATTGCAGTGTAGGGTGTGCTTCAGATTTGAAGCAAGACATTGTAATAGTTTCTCTTTTTCATTTGAATTAATGCAAAGCAGCAAAGGGGTTTTTCCCAATTGGTTTCCCTTGTAAATCATTGTGTTCTTGTTGTTTTGGTGGTTGCATGGCATTGCATGTGTTTCTAAATTGTGATTTTCATTCCACAAAATAGTAAAGGAAATTTGTAATCTCTCGATTTTAGTTTGATTTCATCAGTAGTAGAAAAATTATATTAATTTCTACAAGTTTAGCTTTTTGGCTTCTATTACAAGTCTACAATTTTCAGCCCTCCTACAGCAATTGGTTTTCGCATGTGTGAGTGGTTTAGGGTATAAATAGAGACCTACTCTCCTTTTCTTGGCCTAGTCTCCTTTCCTTAGGTTTTCGACCTACAAACTTGATCTTGTTGATAACTAACTTCGTCCTCTTAGGCTCACTGCAATGATTCCCTAGTTCTGATGCCCTTTCTTTCCTTTCTATCTTTTTCCCAGGCAAGCCTCCTACTACAATTTACAACTATGCTCAGTTCTTGGCAGATAGAATCCATGAACATCTTATCAGACTACCAAATGAGAGAGTATTCAAATACTCATCTATATTGTTTCACATTTTCCTGTACTTTCAATTAGATAAGTTTCGTGTCAGCATCCAAAAGTTAGACACCAAGGGAAATCCAAGATCTGTCATCTTTTGGACACCATTGATCCAAATGTACTCAACTGTATTTACTTACAAAGACTTCATTGATTCATTTGTTCATCGAGTTATAAACATGCTATCCAGTAGCTATCAGCCCAGGATCAGTCGAGAGATTAAAAGAGTTTTATAGTTGGCAAAGAATAGTAGAGTGGGAGACTGGTATCTATACCAGGACCACACAGAAATCATAATATATGGATGCCAACTTACTCCCTACAAACTGCCCAAATACCTCCCCATGAGGATATTTCCATTAGAGTATTTCAGGCAAATCATAAACTCTGATGAAGTAAATTTCTTGTTAGCTCAAATTCAAATTGAGTCCTTTCATACATGATCCTATGCCAGACATTGAGAGATTGTCCAACCAGTCAGAATGGTTGGAAAACACTTTGATAGATGTGGAGAAAATTGTAGTATATGTGGAGAATACTTTGATAGATGTGGAAAAGAAGATTGATACTAGTTCCTTTCTGCAGGTTCCAGCCCTAGAAGAACAGATGAATATTCCTCCTATTTTGCAGACTCCGGCCAATGAAGATAGAAATGCAAAAAGAACCTATGAAGAAGGTTCTAGCTCAGCAATGGACAATACAGGTGAAGTATTTGAGATCAATTACAGGAAAAGACCCAAGCTTAATCGTGTAACTGAACAAGAAGACACAAGTGGAACAGTGGAAATCACTGACACTGACACAATGGTTGGAAGGAGTAAAGGCCCAGCAGCTTCAGGTGAAATTCAACAATCTTCTACTTCAAACACTCAACTTATTGAGAAACATCTCAGCATTGAAGTCTCTTCATCCATCAGGCCTATGGATAAACATAAAGATATTAAAAAGAAGTACAAGGAAGTTAACTTGAGGAATGAGGCATTGAAGGCTGAGACTTATGTCCAATGCTTCAAGCAAACACCTGCCAATTAAAATAGGTTAATGTTAGCCTTTGACATTAAGATTGGGAAGATGTAAATGGCATTCATGCAGCCTACAGTCCAACAGCCCAAATCATCAGCTGACTACAGGAAAGCTGAATTTGAATTTTTGGCTAGGGTTGTTCACCCTATTGACCAAATTGAGTTCCACAAACAGGTAGGTGAGATGATTTATTCCACCATGACAAATAAAGAAATGGTTGTGCACAAACTCCAAATCTCACTGGATAATATTACAACACAATACAAGCTAGAAAACGCATCCTCACAGGAGAAGGATAATAGAATCAAGTCACTAGAAGACTTGGTGGTTGAACTTGGATATAGTCCCAATGATGTCAAGGCTGCAGAGAAATTAATAAAAAAGAAGAATGAGGATATTGTTGTTCTGAAAAAACAATTGAATCTGCCTCATTCATAACATCCATAGACCAAGGAGGTCCTTCAGAGCCAAGCCCAGAAGGAGGAAATGATGGACCTTGTCCTACAACTTAATGATCAATTGAAAGAAATAGAGAAGGATTTGCACAGCTTAATACATAAGAAACATGCCAGCCTTGAGACAACCACTTCCATTGTCATTCCCATAGTGACTACAACAGTTCCATCAACCTTGGCTGCTTCATTGTCCCCCACAGCTCCATTGACTAGAACACTTCCAGCTGCAATAGCATCTACATCCGCAACAGGTTCAACAATAGCAGTAGCTCAACCAAGTGATGAGGCAAGCAAATTTGTCAATGCAATGGAGTACATGTCCATTCAAACCTCTGAGATAAAAAGACTCAAAGAACAGTTAAGGATTCTAGAGGATGAGAAGAAATTAGCTCAGATTATCACAAAGATGAAATTTAGAAGTCAACCAGGATGAATGAGAGTATAAAGAACTTAGAGAAAGAGTTAATATTGAAGGAGCCACTTGCCCAAGCTAAAGAACAGCTATGGGCCAATATCATTGACTCTGTCAATGATATTTGGCCATCTATACAAGTCATCTTTGAACAAAATGATTTAGTCAGAGAGGCTATAGAAGCAATTCAGAGAATTAAGGCCGAGCTTGGAGACATGCCAGAAGAAGACACCAAAATAATCCAATTCCTTAACTCCAAAAATAAGTATGAATTGCAATAGTTGGACATAGCTGACAGGATTGGAACTATATGAGAGGTGAAAAAAGTGCTTACCAAGAGAAACTTAATGATGAACCTTGAGGAAAAATGCCAAACCATGGAGCTGGCTATAGGCAGGTTCATAATTAATCTTGATGTTTCGAGGCAGAAAGGTCTGCCAAATCCCTTGGTGATAAATGATAGATTAATGCCACAAGAAGACTACAACAGGAAAATCAGAGAAGTGGCAAGGGATCAAGAAAATAATTCTTCTATGAAGGGGATGCCTACAGGAAAGGTTATGTACTAGACATTTGAGAACCTATTTTACCTCCAGCATGAAGTAAAACACCTTTTTGTGAACAAGCCCACCTTTGGAAAGTACACATAAGCATATGAAATCTATAGAAAAATGGTAAATATTAAATTACTAGATGCAGAGACATGGGAAAAGTTAAATGATTTACTATAAAAATTGCAAGGTAAAAGTCAAATACAGGGCAGTGAAAGAAAAGTAACAGGTCAGCCAGATGAAAGAGTATCAAATAAAAGAGTATCAGTTAAAAGCCAAAGTAAAAAGAACAGACAGCATGTAAGACCAACAACAAAGGAGAATAAACAGCAAAAGATCAAATAATAAGACAGCACAGCCTAATAAACAGGGACACATTGCAGCAGTTGAATATCTGTCTCTATCTTCTTGCATGAAGATATTTCCTTTTCCTAGATTAATTCCCAAGACAGTTTGGGATATTTTGTAATAAATTTTTTGTATAAATACTTCATAATTAGAAGTATAGAGTGTGGATTGCTTGACATTACTATAGTTGTATTGATCTGAAACCTGAGGGTTCATTTTACCAATTTTTTCAAGTTAATAGACTGGACTGAGTAATAAATAGATTGCATTATAGGATTCATGTGTTGGGTCACTTCAGTGAAATATTTTCTTTTGTCAAATTGTTATTTTCTTAAGTGTTTCACAAACTTGCATGTTATCTAAATTGAATGAATTAACTAGAATTATATTACAGAAAAATTGTTTAACTACACTTTGTCTTGAACAGTTAATCATTTTAATGTTTTCTTCTGATATCCAGAGTAGGGAATCCTTCATTGCTCCCTAGTTTCGATTGACCCATACCATTCCCTTCATTATCCGGTTTGAGGAACCCTTAATTTCTCCTTGAACCCGATTGAAAACCACTTCACCATCCTGCCCTAAAGATCTGAATTCACTCATCTACCTTGCCTTGTAAACACTACCTTTAGAACTTGATCTAGTCATGTTTTCTTGACACTTGACCCCATAGCCAAATGGTTAAAGGCATCCCTCTATCCATCTAAGTCAGTGATTCCACCACCAAATCCAAATTAAAACCCAAGTACAAACATAACTAACCTAAAATCAATTAACTAAACAAAGTTAAATCATAAAGAGAGAGCCCTATATGAGCATTAGGAAGGCTAGATCCTAATCTCCAAAGTAGGTTTGTGGTTACCACTATCATTTCTTTCCTAGAAACTCTAGAGAAATTTTGGAGTGGTAACATATTGGCAACCATACTGGGGACCAGTCCTCAGTTTAATAAAACTTTAAGGAAATCTTAAATTTCATCTTTTGCACCTTAAGATCATTTTAGAGTAACTTGTCAAAAAAGTTTCATTAAACACTTAAAAAATTAAAATTCTGGCTCCCAAAAGAACACACTATACCAAAGCAAATCCAGATCCAAACCCTGCTACAATAGTTGATGACCCCGACAGAATTTTATGAAAAAACAAAAAAGGTAGAAACTCAAGGAAGTAGTAGTCAGTTAATTAAAGAAAATCCACTCCCCAAAGAATTATCAAGTTTAGAGGATATTCAGTTTGATTTATCATTTCAGATTTCTTTGTTTAGAACCAAATCAAAAAATTCAATTCATGAAACGGTAATAGACCCTAATTTTATTCAATTCATTGAGTCAAAGAAGGTGCCTATACATCCTGATTTAGATCATGTTTTGGATACCTTTGATAAACTAGAAGCTTTAACCTCCACCTTAATCAGCCATATAGATGATGCCTATCTTCAACAATCAGTTGAATTAGCTGCCCTGACTGTTGCTACCTCTGAAATTCCTACAAAGTCTTCAAATACTGTAAATACAACTTCATTTACTAACACCTCACCTATAATATCAACCACACTTCATTCCCTAAACCAGTGATTCCTCAACTTCCTCTTCAACCAAATAGCTCAAACTCATCTAGTTCATCCACAACCATCTCAAGTTCTTCTGCAAGCACCACTACTTTACCTCCTAGCCAAGCTAGAACACCAGCCATGGCAGACAGATATGCACCTTTGGTCTTACTAGCTCAGCTAGATGGCATGCCCAAAGACTATCAAAGTAAAATATTTTTGTTTGATGCTACTGGTCAGTATACTACCCAACAACATGTGAATAAAATGACTCACTATTTTGAGTTGCATGAGATTAATGAGTCTGATGTGAAAATGAGGTTATTTGCCCAAACACTGACAGGGGATGTAAAGAAATGGTTTAAAGGTTTACTTGCTAATCATATTGAAGATTTCGTTTCTTTTCATAGATTGTTTATTGATAGATGGGAAAGAAAGAAAAACTCCTTACAAATACTATCTTCATATGAAAACATTAGAAGAGCTTCTAATGAGCATGTTCAGGATTATTGTACTAGGTTCAATAGCATCTATAATGCAATCCCTGCAAATATTAAACCTCCACTAGACCTAGCATTAATAAAATTCCCTGATGGTTTTGACATTGATATGTCTTACCAATTGAGAGAAAGAAACCTAGAAACATTGGAACAAATGCAAAGTAATGTTGTTAGTGTAGAAGCCAATTTATTATCTAAGAAAGCTAGGATGAGAAATGAGAAAAGAGTTACCATAAAAGAGGAACCATCCACTTCAGATGGTAAAATAGACAGTTTAGCTAAAAGTGTAGAAAGGATAATGGATAGATTAGAAAATATGGAAAGAAAAATTTAGTGGGAAAATTAACAAGCATCCCCCAATCAGAAACCCCAACTTTAGGAAAAATCTCATTACTGAAAAAAAACGTTATACCTGATCAACAAGTTAGACCACCATTCCAGGAAAACTATGTTGAGGGTTCACAAAACCATGAAGAAGAGGATGACACCTAGATAAACCTATTAGGGATTAAAAATGAAGATGGTGTTTTTCTTACTCAGGAAAAACGGGAATTGTACATGCTACAACAATAACAATTAGAATCTGGAGAGTTCTTTGACTTCAAACAAGGCTATGAATCTATTATATATGAAGTTCATAAACAGCACAACCTGAGAAGCAAGAAGAATATTGAAATTCCCACTAAGAAATCAGTCCAATTACAAACTAAATGAATAACAGAAGCTCCTGTGAACAAAGTGCTACAAATCCTCCCTCGAGGCACTCAGAAGGCTTCTAGCCCAAAATTTGTAGATATAACTTCCACTGTTAGTCAAACTATTCCAAATAAGAGAATTCAAAAGAAAACAGCTGGTACACAAACTGAATTACCAAGTGTTAAAAAAGAAGATAAAACTACACAAACCACAATTGCTCAGGAATATCTCACACAATCAGGTAAAACTCAATTTCCATTCAACATTAAGACTGAGATAGCTAAATTGAATATATCGGTTCCTTTGACTAAATTAGTGAAAAATGAATCATACAAAGCACAATCATTCAAACACTAAACATAGGAGAAGGAGAAAATGTTGTAAACCTTAATGATGATCAACCTGAGTTGTTATTTGGTCCATAAATAAATGGCACACATCAGCAAGGGGGTATCCTCCATTCTACATTAGCTTGAATGTTCATGATAAAATCTTGCATAATGCTATGCTAGATTAAGGGCCATCCCATAACTTAATGCCAAAAGAAATCATGGAGAGATTAAACTTAGATATTAACAAGGACCTGTTTTCTTTTGATTCTAGCCAAGTCAAATGCCTTGGCCTGATTAAAGATTTGTGTGTGACTCTAGTCCAGTGCCCAACAAAGAGTATTTTTATGGACATAGTAGTTGATGATATCCCACCCAAGTATGGAATGTTGTTATCTCGCTCATGGGGAGAAAAATTGCAGGGATCTCTAGAGTTAGATATGTCATATTCTACCATCTTTGTGTTTGGTCAGCCAAGAAATATTTACAGATATACCTTGATGAAATACATGGTAAGTAGTGCAGAAAAACCACAGAATTACCCTATATACTCCATGCATTCTGATATGAACTCTTTTATCTTGTATAATTCAGACAATGACAACAATGAAATCACAGTTGTAGAAGAAAAATACAAAACACCTGATAGTGAAAACATATTTCATGAGTCTCTATGGAATATGAATTTTGATGGATATGTAAATAGATTAGAAGCAGGTGTAGGAGTTTGGATTCATAACATGGAAAATAATCATTCTGAAGGTCATGCCTTTAGATTAAACTTTAAATGCACAAACAACATGGCAGAGTATGAGGCTTTAATCTTAGGACTGCAAATTGTAAGAAAACTTGGAGTCAAGAGAGTTTCTATCATGGGAGACTCTGAATTGATCATAAAACAAATTAAAGGAGAATATTCTGTGAATAATCCCATACTTAGCCAATACAGAGAGACTGTCGTAGATCTGATTAAGGAACTCCTTGAAACTAATTTTATTGCTATTTCTAGGAAACAAAACATGCAAGCTCACAGTTTGGCTACTTTTGCTAGCACTTGCAGTTTACCTATTCAACCCAACCACCACTACACTATTGAAGTAAGACACAGACCTGTCATACCTTATAATCTGAAATATTGGCAGATTTTTTCACAAGATTCTCAAATTTATGATTTCATGAATGCTAAAGGAGAGTTTCAAAACGATAACATAGATATTGATTGTACAGTAGATAATGTCATAAATAGTGAGATAGATATAAATGCTTTAGATGAAAATAAACGTACTAAATTCACTAAAGCGGAAATAGATAACTTGGAAAAAGTAGAAATAGAAGAAATAATAAATGATGATTCTGAGATTTTAAACCTTAAGAATAAATTTTTTCCTAAAGGATTAGTCCCATTAGTAGATTTGTTTGATTCAAATGATGTAGGTAGAAAACCAAAAATGGAGCCTTTAAGAGAAGACATAGAATAATGTAACATAGGAATAGAAGAAAAACCCAAGCTTATCAAAATATCAAAAACATTACCTCCAGATGAAAAATTGAAATACATAAGTTTGTTCAAAGAGTTTCAAGATGTCTTTGTCTGGAGTTATGAAGACCTTAAGTCTTATGACACCAGCATTATTCAACATAAGATACCCCTCAAAGAAGATTAGAAACCCTTTAAACAGAAGCTTAGGAGCATTAATCCAGTTCTTATGCCATTAATTGAAAAGGAAGTAAAAATGATGTATGATGCACAAATCATAGCACCAATTAGGTATTCAGACTGGGTCTCTAATTTGGTCACTACTAGAAAGAAAACAAGAGAAATCAAACTCTGTGTTGATTTAAGGAACTTGAACAATGTGTCATTAAAAGATAACTACCATCTCCATAAAATGGACCACATTCTCCAGAGGGTAGTAGGCTCATCCAGAATTTCATTGCTTAATGGATTCTCTGGATACAACCAAATCTTAGTTCAACTAGAGGATCAAGCAAAGACTACATTTACCACTCCTTGGGGTACTTTTATGTATTTGAAAATGCCTTTTGGACTAATGAATGCAGGGGCTACCTTCCAAAGAGAAATGGACATAGCTTTTGTAAAGGAAATCCATGACTTTCTAGTTGTTTACCAAGATGATATCACAGCGTTTTCCAAATCAGATAATGAACATCTAGATCATTTGAGAAGATTTTTTATTAAATGTAGTAAATTTGGCATTTCCTTGAATCCCAAAAAGACACTCTTTGGTCTAGAAGAAGGTAAACTCTTGGGACACATAATATCAAAATATGGAATCAGAATAGATCCAGCTAGAATAGAGGAAATCATGAACATCACTCATCCTAGAAACATCAAGGAGTTACAATCATTTTTATGCAAAATAAATTTTCTTAGGAGATTCATTTCTAACTTAACAGGATTAATCAGAGAATTAAATGACATGTTAAAGAAATGTTCAGCACTAAAATGGACAATAGAGGCTAAACAATCTTTTGAGGCAATCAAAGAAGCCCTTATTAAAACAACAGTCCTCATAAGTCTTGATTTCAAAAAAAAAAATTATAATTTTTCTTTTGCTTCAGAACATACTATTGCAGCAGTCTTGTTGCAAAAGATTGATCAAGGATATGAGCAGCCTATTGCATTTTTTAGAAAATCTTTGAGAGATGCTAGTAGCACTAAAGTATAACATAATGGAAAAACAAGCACTTGCTTTAGTCAAAGCTATTAAAGTTTTCAAAGTATGCATCTTGTACTCACACATTATTGCTTATGTTCCAAATTCAAAAGTGGAGGACATTTTGACACAAAATGGGCCTGAAGGAAAGAGAGGCAAATGGATTAACACTATTTTGGAATATGACATAGAAATAAAGCCTGCAAAACTTATCAGAGGCCAAGGTTTAGCTAAACTCATGGTTGAATCAAAATATTAGGCCTTAGATATAAATTTCATTGGTGCCCTAAATGATCAGGAAGAGATGCTGACTCCACAAATCAGTGAATCTTTAATAGATCTATCATGGTATGCAGATATCATATTTGTTTTACTAAATATACAAACTCCTCCTGGTTTGTCTAGAACTAAAAGTAGATTTTTGAAAATGAAAGAAATGAAATATTGTATCATAGAAACATGTGACCTCCTATCACAAGTGCCAAATATTGGAGGGCAAAAGGAAGCTCTTACCATTACCTCTCAAACCCATATCCACAAAAATGCCTTTTCAACAATGGGGTTTAGACTTCATTGGGGAAATTCACCCATCCTCCTCAGCCCAGCATAAATGGATTTTGACAGCCACTGATTACTTTATTAAATTGATGGAATCCATCCCTTTTAGGCAAGCCACAAACTCTTTTCATCATTTCGTTCCTTGAGAACAACATCCTTTCTAGATTTGGATGCCCCCAAAAGCTCATTACTGATAATGCAGCTGCTTTCAAATCCAAGAAAATGGTAGACTTTTGTAACAGATATTAAATTACCCTTGGCCATTCCACTGCTTATTACCCTCAAGGTAATGGACTTGCAAAATCCTCAAACAAAAGCCTTGTTAATATCATCAAGAAACTGCTAGAAGACAACAAGACCTAGAATAAAAATTTGGTTAATGCATTATGGGAAGACAGACTAACTACCAAAAAGTCCATTGGTACATCTCCTTACCAACTAGTATATGGAATGGATGTTGTTTTTCCATCCTCTTTAGGAGTACTAGTGATGAAGATGATTCAAGAGTTGCAAGTAGAACCTAATGATATCCAAAGGAGGATAAATCAGACAATACACTTGCAGTAAACCAAAGAAGAAGTCTATGTCAAATCACAAATGATCCAGGATAAAATTAAAAATATTTTTGACAAGAAAACCAAAGCTAATGATTTTTACATAGGTGACAAAGTACTTAAATGGGATTCTAGAAGAGAAGATAAGGGCAAACATGGTAAATTTGATTTCCTATGGCAAGGCCCTTACATCATTTACGGTTACAGAGGTAACAATGCATTTTTTTAGACAGTTATATGGAACAGATCTACCAGGAGGACCAGTCAATGGTAGAATGTTGAAGCATTACTTATCCACAGAATAACAGTGGTTCATTTTACTTTCCTCATTATATATAACATTGCAAGTTTAGATTGGATTGGATGGTAATATTTTGAAGTTGAAGCCCGAATATAAGGCCCTGAGCTTCGAAAGGTCTACTATCATAAGTATGAATAAAGCAGATAATAGAGGAGAAGTTACAAGCTAGCCATAGTCAAAGTTTCAAAGGCTATTGATCTTAAAGTTCTTGAAATTTCACCAAAAAATGTCATCCCCATGTGGAGCCACTGTTAGGGTCCTATAATAATAGGATTCATAATTTTGAATTGGTTATGGTTAGTCTTGTAATATTGTAGATACTTTTGCTTTCTACAAAATGTTTTCCCATATTAAAATTAAAAAATGTAAAGAGGGTATGTCCTAAAAGAATAATCAAAGGACAAAAAGAAAGAAAAAGTAAATAAATAAATAAAAAATATGAACCCCAAAAAGAGATAAGAATAGATCATGAAAGTGTGTAAATTCAAATGCCACTACTTCTTACTTTACTTTGCAAAATAAGATTGTGTGCAGCTTGTCAAAAAATGCCACAATCCATGATGGTCAAATATTTTAATATTGACTCATTCATGCTTTAAATTTCATGTTGATAGATAGATAATAAAGATCTAGCCAAATTGTTTAATCTTGGCAAATCAATAATTAGGTAGAGAATAATAATGAGCTCATCAGTTTAATCTAAGCCATTGGAAGTTATAAGGTTAGAATTAGATAGTTTTCTTATCAAAAGAAAAAGAAATAAAGGGTTAGCAAGCTCAAATGCACCAAATGAATGAAGAGAAAATTTAGGGTAAATAATGGGTAGGTAGAAGAAGTTTTGCAAGTGCACAAGTTTGCTAAGTCAAAATCACATTCATCATGTTTAATCCTATGTTTCATGTGCAGGAGGAATTGTGAAAGAGAAATGACAGTCACTAAAGCTTATTTATTAATTTCCCCTCATTTCACTACACCTCCACATACTATTTGTTAATTTCCCCCATTATCCCTTCATAACTTATAAAAATCATTTTCCTTCATTTTTACCTTTTGCCCCTTGGTTTCACACATTTCCCTAGACCTTACCCTTCAAAAAATCATCCCCCCTTCCCAAAACCCATTTCCCTATTGTGAAACCCATTCCCATTACAAATAATACATTCCCCCCTTATTAATTTCCCCTTTTCCCTTTAAAAACCACAAAACCCCTTTTATCCTAAGTTATTTCCTAAAATCCCGCTTTATAAATTCCCCACATATATAATTTCCCGACAACCTTTTTAACCCACCAACCCTTGGTGTATAGTTAAAACCCCCACCATATAACCCATGGTCCCCACCTTTATTAACCCATTCCTTATGTTTAAAATCTTGTCATTACCTTTTAATTAATTACAGTTCATTGTAATTAAAACCTCGAGCCCCGCCAACCACCTTCCCAATTCTGTCTATGTAACTTCAATATGTGATATCCCTCCGATCTCCCACCCCCAGATCCAAAGGTGCACAGCCATATCGCGTGGATTCATCATCTGACAAATAACGGCCCGAGAGCACGCGAGATTCGCAGTTTTGGCCGAGCGTTGTTTGGCTACGTGGCGGCACTAGGTTATATCGTGTGCTCACTAAAAATACCGCCCTCCATCCAAAATTTGTGCGCTATCACCGAAAACCACCTCCCCACCTAAACTAAAATTTCCCACTGTTCATTCAATAAATCTCGCGCCAAAATCAAACCGTTATTGGTTAAAAGGCCGAAAAAGCCCCAATTTTCTCTTTTCGTTCATTTTCATTGTAAACCTCTACTAAACCAATTCTAACACCCTGAACCTTTGTGTGACCAATTTAGCCACATTTTTCCACCCAAAGACGCTGCAAACACCAGATTGAAGCAGCAAATTGAAAATTGAAGCCTCAGTAGCCTCTGCTGCCACAACAGAACCCCATCTGTGCATCAAACCGCCAATTTCTAAGTATTCTTGGAAGAACCAAAACGGCCCTGTAAATTTGAACTATGCACAGTAATTATTGAAAAGCTAATTAATTAAATTAATTAATAAACCTTCCTAAACTAAAAAAAGACTTTTTGTGCATCCGAACCCTTTTTTACAGATTGTAATTACCCTCCTCACTATTCCAGAACTCCTGACCTCACTCCTAAAGCCACAAAAAGACTAAT
>APFE030671446.1:118873-279984 GCA_000404065.3 Pinus taeda | reverse complement strand
AGAAGATATGTTCGATGACCTGTTCATTGCAGTTCAAACAATAGGACAAGCTAAAGAACTCGCTAGGATGAAATATAATGATGAAGGGTTGACTGAATTTAATAATCTTAGAGAGCAGAGGTTGCAAACTCTGCCTCTAGATTTATTAGCAACGACCCCAGCGACATTTTCAAGTGAGTCTGTTTGGCAATAGTTAAAGGAACCTCCTGCTATAGCAAAATATCATAATAAGGAGTAGGAAGAAAAGCAGAGGAAAGAACAAGAGGAAAAGCAGAGGAAGGAGCAGGAAGAATGGCTAAAGAAAGAGCATTAGGATAGACAGCAGAGGGAACAGGAGGAGCATCAGAGGAAAGAGCAGGAACAAGTACAGAAGGAGTCTCAAACTGAGCAAGGGCAACAGACCACTACTGATGTCAATGTGGACACTACCACAGACCCTAAATTGCTCCAGGAATGGCAGCAGTTTGATTCTATCATCAGTGGATTAAAACGATCAAAAGATACAAACACTTCTAAGACCAGCGACACGCAAGACGTTACTTCATCTCAGGTTCTAAGTGGAACCAGCAGCCCACCTAAGTCTAAGGATGTTGAAATAATTCCAAAAGATCCCACCAATCAGATCATTCTGCAGGTAGAAGATATTCCTCCATTGGATGTTTTCTACATCCCGAGGCATAGAGCAGTTGTAAAGCGATCATGGAAAAGACGAAGGATTGATCAACCTTTTATCTTTCTGGAGCAAACAGTCACGGGTAATGTAGTATGGAAGGAGAAATTGGACCCCTCCGATGACCTAACAAAGTTGTCACAGTATGCTGGAGCCTATTCGACAGCAACAATCGACAAAGCATCGGAGGTAAGCCTTTTATTGAAGAATAAGGACCAAGAAATCTCTGCATTACAGGCGGAATTGACTGAGACAAAGCAAAAGGCGGGAAAAGCAGAGGAGCAGTTGCTGGCACAACAGCAAATGAACAATCAATTAACCCAGCAATTGCAAGCGGAAAAGCAAAGGATCGACCAAAGTGCGATCCAGAAACAGAAAGAATTGACCGAGGCATTGGCACAGTTGAGAGCAGCGAATGAACAAATGATGAAAACCAAAGATGAGCAAATCGCTCAAATGTCATCGCAGCTAGAATAGATGAAAGGTGCTTCGCAAGTGGCAGAGTTCGGAAAAGAAGCGTCATTGATAAACAATGCGTTAATATCACAGGTTAGACTCTTGTGTCAACAGATCGCTCAAGCTGAGCCACTGTGCGAGTTAACTATATCTATAAATGAGCAGGTAGAGAAGGCCAGGGATGAATTAAATCAAGCCGAAGAGGCCATTACTGCATATCTTGACTAGCAAGATTCTGATCAGGGAAAAGCAGCAAATTTACCCAGAATACTTGAAACATATAAGGATATACTTTTCACAGAATGGCACACTCAGGGGATGAAAGCAGAGAGAGCAGCTTCAAGATGTAAATCAACTTCTAGCAATCTAGTTGATTTAGTCAACAACACTCTCTACTTGGCAAATATGATTTCCCAATGTACACCAGGAAAGATGACAACAACAAATACATTGGAGCAATCATGTTATCTTGAGTTAGAAGAAAAGGGAAGATTAATCGCCGGGATTAATAGTTTTAAACTTGATGCATATTGGCTCTCCTATTTAAGCCACATACACAAAGAGCCACCCTTAAGTGTTTAACAGATGCAATGGGTGTATAATTCCGATATCAAGATGTCACCTTGTGCCCAGCTCAGTTCGCGCCTCAAACAAACCTCCGGAAGTTGACCAATGTTTGCAATAAATCAGCTCAGATTCAAAGGAAAGCAGCCGACTTGATGATACCCTCCAGCTTGCAGACGCTAGCCAAAATAGGATCAAGAGTTATTGATATCAATTTAGTAGCATTTCTGTTTAGTAGATATTTAAATTAGTATTGTATTTATAGACCCTTTCATGTTTTTAGAAAGGGTCGTAAATTTTTGTAAGAGACTTAATAGACTGAAGTTTGCACTATTGTGCTTCAGTCAATATTCTTTTATGAAACTTGACCAGTTGTTCTTAATTTAATGAGGAAGCTTCTTTATGCAATTGTGCACTATTGTCGTTGATTGAGAATGTTTTTGCGTTAAAGGAAGAATTGCACATAGCGATTGATATCTGGGAGTGTCACGCAACTCATATGGTATTTTTATCTATGTCTGAATTCATTCCTTTTATATGAATTGTTATGTAATTATTTTTTCTATCGTTGATTATATGCATGCGCTATAACAGTGGATCTTATTCATTCCACTATTGGATGTTTGGTGATGTGCCTTTGCTTTTAATCATGTGTATGACAATGATATAGATGTTTAAAGTGTGGTAATTTCGCTTCAATCGCTCTGCTTAACTATTTAGGCACAGCAATCTTAAATGAATTAATATCTATGTTGGAAAGATACAGTCATCTATATGCTTGTCTTTTAGACACAGAACATCAAACGCTACGCTTTAGAGCTCAATAGATTCCCGGGATAGTTCCATTTATTTATATTTCTGTTAATAGTTTTAGCCTTTCGCTCACCGCTAGTGTAGTCTATAAATCATTCACCCATCCCATTTATCTATTTCTGGGAAACTGGTCCCATTATCCCCAGTCATAGCCACTATCCCAAACGGAAAAGGAGTTGTACTAAGGTCCGGACCGGGTGGTTTCCCCAATGTTGTTGCAGCGATTTTCGAGGCATCAACAAAGCCCAACAGCTTCAAGTGAAACTCAATAACCTTCTACTTCAAACATTCAACTTATTGAGAAACAACTCAGCATTGAAGTCTCTTCATCCACCAGGCCTGTGGATAAAGAGAAAGATATTAAAGAGAAGTACAAGGAAATTAAGTTGAGGAATGAGGCATTAACAAATGAGACTTATGCCTGGTACTTCAAGAAAACACCTTCCAATCAAAATAGGTTAATGTCAACCTTTGACATTAAGACTCGGAAGATGCAAATGACATTCATGTAGCCTATAGTCCAGCAGCCCAAATCATCAGCTGACTACAAGAAAACCAAATTTGAAGTTTTAGCTAGGGATGTTCACTCTATTAACCAAATTGAGTTCCACCAATAGGCAAGTGAGATGATTTATTCCACCATGACAAATAAAGCAATAGATATGCGCAGACTCCAAGGCTCACTAGGTAATATTACAGCACAGTACAAGCTGGAAAAGGCATCCTCATAGGCCAAGGATAACATAATCAAGTCACTAGGAGACTTGGTGGTTGAACTTGGATATAGTCCCAATGATGTCAAGGCTGCAGAGAAATTAATAAAAAAGAAGAATGAGGATATTGCTGCTCTGGAAAAACAATTGAAGTTACCTCATTCAAAACATCCACAGACCAAGGAGGTCCTTGAGAGCCAAACCCAGTGGGAGGAAATAATGGACCTTGTTCTACAACTTAATGATCAATTGAAAGAAATGGAGAAGGAGTTGGACAACTTAATACAGCTGAAACAGGCTAGCCTTGAGACAACCACTACCACTGTCATTCCCATAGTGACTACAGTAGTTCCGTCAACCCTTGATGCTTCATTGGCCCCCACAAGTCCACTGGCTATAGTACTTCCAGCTGCAACAACATCTACATCAACAACAGGTTCAACAACAGTAGCAACTCAGCGAAGTGATGAGGCAATAAAATTGGTCAAAGCAATGGAGGACATGTCCATTCATACCTCTGAGATAAATAGACTCAAAGAACAGTTGAGGAGTCTAGAGGATGGGAAGAAATTGGCTCAGATTATGCACAAAGACGAAATTCAAAAGTCAACCAGGATGAATGAGAGGATAAAAAACTTAGAGAAAGAGTTAACAATGAAGGAGCCACTTCCTCAAGCTAAAGAACAACTATGGACCAATATCATTGACTTTTTCAATGATATTTGGCCATCTATACAAGTCATCTTTGAACAAAATGATTTAGTCAAAGAGGCTATAGAAGCAATTTAGAGAATTATGGCCAAGCTTAGAGACATGCCAGAAGAAGCAACCAGAATAATCCAGTTCGCTAACTCCAAAAATAAGTATGAATTGCAGGAGTTGGACATAGCTGACCGGACTGGAACTATATTAGAGGTGAAAAAAGTGCTCACCAAGATAAACTTAATGATGAACCTTGAGGACAAATGCCAAACCATGGAGCTAGCTATAGGCAGGTTCATGGTTAAGTGTGATGTTTTGAGGCCGAAAGGTTTGCTAAATCCCATGGTGATAAATGATAGATTAATGCCACAAGAAGACTACAATAGGAAAATCAGAGAAGTGGCAAGGGATCAAGCAAATAATTCTTCTATGAAGGGGATGTCTACAGGAAAGGTTCTGTACCAGACATTTGAGAACCTATTTTACCTCTAGCATGAGGTAAAACACATTTTTGTGAACAAGCCCACCTTTGCAAAGTACACAAAAGTAGATGAAATCTACAGAAAAATGGTAAATATTAAATTACCAGATGCAGAGACACGGGAAAAGTTAAATGATTTACTGTAAAAATTGCAAGGTAAAAGTCAAATACAGGGCAGTGAAAGAAAAGTAACAAGTCATCCAGATGAAAGAGTATCAGATAAAAGAGTATCAATTAAAATCCAAAGTAAAAAGAACAGTCAGCGTGGAAGACCAACAGTGAAGGAGAATAAACAACAAAAGATCAAAGAATAAGACAACACAACCTAATAAATAGGGACAGATTGCAGCAGTTGAATATATGTCTCTATCTTCTTGCATGAAGATATTTCTTTTTCCTAGATTAATTCCCAAGACAATTTGGGATATTTTGTAATAAAGTTTTTTTATAAATACTTCATAATTCGAAATATAAAGTGTGGATTGCTTGACATTACTATAGTTGTATTGATCTGAAACCTGAGGGTTCATTGTACCAATATTTTCAAGCAGACTAGACTGATTAATAAAGAGATTGCATTACAGGATTCATGTGTTGGGCCACTGCAGTGAAGTATTTTCTTTTGTCAAATTGTTATTTTCTTAAGTGTTTCACAAACTTGCATGTTATCTAAATTGAATGAATTAACTAGAATTATATTACAGAATTTGTTTAAGTACACTCTATCTTGAACAGTTAATCATGTTAATGTTTTCTTCTGATATCCAGAGCAGGGAATCCTTCATTTCTCCCTAGTTTCGATTGACCCCTACCATTCCCTTCATTATCCGGTTTGAGGAACCCTTAATTTCTCTTTGACCCTGATTGAAAACCACTTCACCATCCTACCCTAAAGATCTGAATTCACTCATCTACCTTGTCTTGTAAACATTACCTTTAGAACTTGATCTAGTCATGTTTTCTTGACACTTGACCCCATAGCCAAATGGTTAAAGGCATCCCTCTATCCATCTAAGTCAGTGATTCCACCACCAAATCCAAATCAAAACCCAAGTACAATCATAACTATCCTAAAATCAATTAACTAAACAAAGTTAAATCATAAAGAGAGAGCCCTCTCTGAGCATTAGGAAGGTAGATCCTAATCTCCAAAGTATTTTTGTGGTTACCTCTATCATTTCTTTCCTAACAACTCTAGAGAAATATTGGTGTGATAAGAGAAGCTACAGGATTGCTCAAAATGCAACCTAATAACCCTCCAAAACCTGCACAAATCCTCCTCTATAAGACCTTATCTCTTGCGTTGTAACTCAACCTAATTATCGCAGTTGTTCCAAGGATAAACCACCTTTGTCCAACATCAATTAGGGCTCGGTTCTCCTACAATAATTCAAAGATAAAACTCAGCCTGTCATAGAGAATTAGCACCATAAACATGCACAGAAATTTTCCCATAATTTTCTCTCAAACTCGGCTAGTAGTCTGCCCAAACTCAACCTCTTCTGAAACATAGAAAAGATTCTCCAACTCGTCCTTCCTTCACTTGGAATAGTTCCTATAGGCCTGCGGCTACCTCATATGCCCTCCAATGATGAGCTATACTTGGATGATGTGATGAATGAGGCTTTCTTGTCTCCTTCTATAGAGTTCATGGTGGCCTTCCCTTAGCCACCTAAGGTCATCTCCTTTCACCAAGTCGGCCGTTAAAATTTGTTAAAACTCGATAAAACATGAGAACAAAAATTAATTTCATTCATCTAATGCCACAACATTGATGCATTTTGTGCCCCTTAGCACTTCAAGGATGCCCCACATTCCCTCAATGATCAAAACATTGAAAACTCCTCTTGGTTTTGTGCCCACAACTTTGGGTGCAAAACCCATTGCTTGGTTATCTCACCCACAAAACCCATGTTGATCAAATTCTCCTAAACTTTGTACCCTGGGGTATGGGGGTACCTCCCAAGCTACACAAATCAAATAATACAAGCACAATATTTCTGAAATATTAATAATTACTTCTAATGATATATATCTTCTTTTAATGATTACATTTGATCATTAAGCAATTACACTTCAAAAATTCAACCATAAAACCATAAGGACATTGGAGATCACAATGCATAAAGAGAACACAATATTTACCCTGGAAAACCCCACTGAAGGGAAAATCCCAACAACCTTTTTCTTACATAAATTATTCAATTCAACAAGTGATACACCTAATGTTGCTAGTCAACTATGAGGTCAAATTGACCAACAAAGATTATGGTCAAACTTGTTCCACAACCCTCAAGTCAAGCCCTCAAACTTTGCTACAATTTAGCCCTACAACTCAAACCTGCAACTTGACCCTGCAACTTTGACCCTACAACTTTGACCTACCCAGAAAATATTGCCCAAAAATCACGCTTGTGAGGTCTATAGAGAGAGAAAGATATTCCTTCTTCATTCTTCTTCTTCATCCTTCTTGTCCTTCACTTGGATGCCCAAAATATTCTTTCTTGTTTGTGGTTGAATGGTGCCTTTTTAGAGGAGGTCAAATGCCTTTATATAGTATTTTGCCTTTGTGAATGGATGTGTCTATTCACTAGGGATGACTTGACTTAAGGTTGGATCGACTTGACTATTTTTGAACCAAAAATTCAAAATTCAAATTTTGAAATTTTCTCTTTTAAATCTGACATGAAGAACATCTCTTAAAATAATTATTTCAAGGGTTAAATAATCAAAATGACATTAGGAACATGTCTTACAAATTATTTATACATTACAAGAGCTAAAATATAATTTATGAAGACTAAACATAGCTGCAAAAATCAACACTCCGTCTTAGCGAGGGAGGTATTCACAATGACTAAACAAATGTCCTTGTGAACAAATTTATCTAAGAAATTGCTATAACAAATCATCAATAGTATTGACATCATTCGACTACCATAATTCTAAATCAGCATTAGCAAGCTACCATCATTCTGGTCAGTACCTCTCACACATGATGGCATTCTCGCCATAATTTTGGTTAGTACTCCTGACAAATGGGAGATCATCCATAATTCTGGTTGGTACCATTGACACATGGCTCATCATTAACATCAACTATAGATTTAATGTTTCTATGGTTGGGATTATTAATCAATGGTTGAAGATCCACATATATAGAAGTTCAAGTCGATGTTTCGGAACCTCTATCCGGATCCATCTTCAAGACTTGAGAAAGATGCTAAGACCATGAGCAAAAAAAAAATGTTGTCATTTTAGTTCTAGTTAGCCATTAGGGTTTTCATTCAACATCAAAACATTATTTATTTCTACTCCTGATTTTCACATCTTTATCAAGTCTTGAAGATGAACTCAACTAGAGGTTTTGAAATGTCGACTCAAAATTATATATTTGTGGATCATCCACCATTGATTGATAGCATCAACTAGTCACCATAAATCTAGTCTATCTGTCACATAATATGCAAACTAGTCTTAGTTCAATGTTATTCTAGTCGGTACCTGACACATGGTAAATCCCTAAAGGCCACACTCCATATGAGTAATTCTCGGCCTGATGCTAATGAAATTGATGATGGAATGCCACGCTCTATCTGAGTAATTTTGGGCCTCTAGGACCATTCTTCCTAATTCTGGTCAACAACTTGACACAAGAAGAATGTTTGTCCTCAGTCAAACCATTCTCCCTCATTTTGGTCATATATGACACACAGAGGATGTCAATCCATGATGTTATCTCACCAACACTCCCTCTCAATAAGGGAGGTGTTCTCAACAAGTCCAAGCTTGTCCCTAAAATATACAAACTTCACATTGGACAGAGGCTTCATAAGAATATCAACAATCTGCTCATCAGTAGAGACATACTAGAGCTTCATTGCTCCCTTCTGCACCATGTTGCGAATAAAGTGGTACTTGATCTTAATGTGCTTCAACCTTTCATGGAAAATTGGATTCTTTGTCAACTTCACACAACTTTTTTTATCACAATATATCACGGTTGGCTCGAGCACATTATCAAATAGTCTCATGAGTAGCTTTCGAAGGCATATTGCTTCACAACTTGTTAAGCTAGTTGCAATATATTCTATCTCAGCAATATTGAGTTCCATAGATGTCTACTTCTTACTAATCCATGAAATCATAGTGAAGCCCAAACTAAAGCAACCTCCAGAGGTACTCTTTTTGTCTTCAACACTCCCTGCCCAATTTTCCATGTATTTGTATGTCACCATTTGATACATATCTCAAACCAAAGTCAATCGTACCATGCAAATATCTCAACATGTGCTTTGCTACTATCCAATGATCATGTATTGGTTCCACCTATAATTGGCTTAATGTGTTCACTACAAAGAAATTTTTGGCTTGGTATTAATCAAATACATCAGTGATCCAATCGATTTATGATACATGGATGGCTCTACCAAATCATACTTGGTTTCTCTCAACTTTTTCATATTTGTCACCATGGAAGTCAGCATCAACTTACAGTCCATCATTCCAAACTTCTACAGGATCTTGATGATATATTTTCCCTAAATAAGAAAGAAGGCATGCATACTTCTAGCCCCAAATAGTACTGCATTAAACCAAGATCTTTCATATCAATTTCAAAGGTGAACTCCCTCTTACTTCGAATAATGAGATGCTCCACACCTATCAAAAATAAGCCATCAACGTATAATAATAGAAACACGAGTTCATTCTTCTCAACCTTCAAGAACAAGTTTGGATCAACATCACTTTTGGAGAAACCAACTCTTATCATATTTCTGTCAATTCATGTATACCAGGCTCTCGAAGCTTTCTTAAGTCCATACAAGGCTTTCTTTAGCTCACAAATGTGAGTCTCTACCATGGACCTCAAAACCTTGAGGTTACTATATGTATACTTCTTCCTCAATCAAGCCATTAAGAAAAGCAATATTTACATCCATTTTATGTAAGTTCAAACCCATAGAAGAAGCAAGAGAAATAATGGATCTAATGGTAGTGTACCTAGTAACCGGAGCAAAAGTCTCATCATAGTCTTCTCCCTCTTTTTAGGAGAACCCTCTAGCCACAAATCTTGTCATGTATTTGTCAATGTTGCTATAGATTGCATGCTTGATCTTTTTATACCCATTTGGAGGACACCATTGATTTTCCTTCAGGTCTAGGCATAATCTCCCATACATCATTTTTCATAATCAATTGGTATTCTTCTGAAATTGCATCCTTCCATACTTGTTGGCTAGTTGCTTCTTCATAGGTGCAAGTTTCAACATCAATGAGATTCGTCATCAAAGCTACATAACCAAAATACCTTTTTGGAATCTTGTTTTCCCTAAAAGCGCCATGTGGTGCTACATGTCCTTTTACTTCTTGCAAGATAGATCTAAGCCATGCAGGTCTTTTCTTGACTTCAAGAACAACAATTGTATCCACTGGTTCGCTAGGCCCTTCTAGCTCTTCTAGATGATCTTCTATATTAGATGGAACCATTAATTCCTTCCTTGGGAGCTTCACATTCTTTGACACCATCAAAATCCATGGATACTTTTAGATTTCTAATAGGCCATATTCTCAAGAAAGGTCACATCTCTACTAACTTCAACCTATCTTTGACCTAGAACATGAATTCTATACGCCTTTCATGATTCATTGTATCCAACAAATATTCCTTTATTTCCTTAAGGCTCTAGTGCCCTCTTATCTTTAGGTACATGGATATAAGCAGGACAACCAAATATTCTCAAATGACCAACTTGAGGATTTTGTCTGGTAAAAGCTTCTTCAGAAGTATTGTCTTCCAAAATTCCATGAGGAATTCTATTTTGAATGTAGATAGTTTTCATAGATGCTTCATTCCATAGAAACATAGGCAAGTCTTGGTCATGCATCATTACCTTTATGGATTCTTCGATGGATCTATTCTTTCTTTCAACAACTCCATTTTGTTGTGGATTATAAGGGATTATCAACTCCCTCTTAATCCTAGCTTCTTTACAAAAGGATATGAGTTACTTGGATGCATATTCTCCTCCATTATCATATCTCAGGATCTTGATCTTCTTTCCCTTCAAGTTTTTGACTTCAGCCTTGAATTCCTAGAAATTGTCAAAGACTTCATATTTTGTCTCCATGAAGCAAATCAATGTCTTGCGAGAGAAATCATCAATGAATGTTACATAGTACAAAGAGCATCCAAAAGACTTTACTGACATTGGACCACATACATCAAAATGGACTAGGTCCAAAATTTCCTTGGATCTACTTTTATTGCTTGGAAAAGGATTTTTGACGTTCTTCCCAAGTGCACATCCTTTACGTACTTCATCATGTTCTACCTACAATTCTGGAACACCTACAACCATCTGCTTTAAGGCTGACAAAGCTCTATAGTAAAGGTGAGCATATATTTTATGCCAGAGCTCACATAGGTTATTATAATTATGTATAAGTGCTTCGGTAGGATGTTTCAAAATTATATACAACCTTCCTTCAAGAACTCCAATCACTCTAGTGAAATCTATACTAGAGTCTTTGGGTCAAACAAGAACTTGCCATCAACAAAAGATACTCTATCTCCTTTATCTTATAAGCATGAAATAGAAACCAAATTCTTCTTCAAACTTGGTACATTTAATAAGTTACTAATATGAACATTGTCACATAATTCTATCTCAATGGATGTCTTCCCAATGTCTTTGATTGCATAACTATTGTTGTCTCGCAGTTCCACCTTTTGTGATAATGTTATTTCCACCAAACTCGTGAGGTTGTCTCTCTGTCCTGTCATGTGCCTTGAGGAAGCATTGTCTACTAGCCACAAGTCCTCGCTACTACAATAGAACTAGTAAGAGTAGAAAAATAGAATAATTCTTCATTACCTAGATCTTCATTCTTAGGCTTCTTTGGAAATTCATCTAAGTTTGTTGTGGTAGCATGTTGGTTTTCTTTCCTCTTTCTATCATTAGTATCTCTCAGGATAATCGCTTCTATAATGACCAAATTTATGACAATGATAGCATTGAACCTTTCATATGCCTTTCTTTCCTTGAAGAGTAGATCTTATTTCTTCAAGCCTTCTTCCTTCATTTCTTCTTTGAAAGCCAAACTTCTTTCTATCTCCACCTTTCTTGAAAAGTTCTACATAAGCTTGAGATTCATCTTCTTTGATCTTTGAATCTTTCCTCTTGATATGAGTCTCGATTCTTCTTGAGTACAAGCAATCCATAGTTCATCAAACTTTGGAACATATTTTCTAGCACATATTCCTACTACAAAGGAATCCCATGATTCAAGTGCCATTAAGTGTTGCAATCACTAGCTGTTTTTCGGGAATAATTTCATCAAATTGCTTGAAGTTGATCTCTCAATTGAGAAATGCTCATAAAATATGAGGCTATAGTATCATTCCTTGTCATTCTAACATCACAAATCTCATTCTTAAAACTCATTGCTTGACCAATATTGTTGATAGTGTACAAAGCAATTAGGGAATCATACATTTTATTTTAAGAGTCAATATTTGTAATATATGGAATCAAATGATCTTCGGCAGAATCTAAAATGATACTTCTAGTTGTAATATCATCTTTCTCAAATTTCAATTTCTTCATCTTTTTCAAGTTCATTCCTTGCCTTTCACAGTAGCCAATATATCCTCCTTTACAAGAAGATCAATTATTGTTCTCCAAGCCCTAAAGTTTGTAGCTCCTAATTTTTTATATTCCTTCATATGGGAACCCATAGTCATGAACAAGTAAATATAGGGTCTTCTTCAAGAGTGATCTCTTACCAAATCTTCTTCAGGAGTGATATCAATGTCCGTTCATCACCAAAGCTTTGATACAATGTTGAGTTTTCAAGTGCAACAAATACAAGCACAATATTTCTGAAACACTTATAATTACTTCTAATAATATAGTTCTTCTTTTTGCAATTCTAGTTTATCATTAAGAAATTACACTTCAAAAATTCAATCTTAAAACCATAAGGACAATAGAGATCACAATTCACAAAGAGAATACAAGATTTACCCTAGGAAAACCCATAAACTTTTTTCTTAGAGAAATTCTTCAGCCCAACAAGAGATAATGCCTAATGTTGCTAGTCAACTATGAGGTCAAATTGGCCAACAAAACTTATGGTCAAACCTGGTCAACAACCCTCAAGTCAAGCCCTCAAACTGCCCTGCAATTCGGCCCTGCAACTTCGACTTGCCTAGAAACTGCTGCCTAGAATTCACATGTGCAAGGTCTAGAGAGAGAAATGTGAGCTAGAGACAAAGAGATCCTCGTCTTTCTTGTCCTTCACCTACATACCTAGAAGCTTATTTCTTATCTGAGGTCGAATAGTGCCTTTGTGGAGGAGGTCAAATGCCTTTACATAGTGTTCTGCCTTCGCAAATGGGTGTCTCTTCACTAGGGCTGACTTGACTTGAGGGAGGGCCCACTTGACTATTTTGGAGCCAAAAATTCAAAATTCAAATTTCGAAATTTTATCTTTTATATCCAACATGGAGAACGTCTTAAAATAATTATTTCAAGGGCTAAATAATCAAAATGACATGAAAAACATGTCTTACAAATTCTTTATACATTACAAGCACTAAAATATAAATTATGAAGACCAACCATAACTACAAAAATCAACATCAAATACCAAAAGGAATGCCATGCCACTCCTTGGAACTGAAGAATAGAAACACAATAGAAATAACAATGAGAATGGAAGTCCTTAGTATCTTTAAAAAGATAGAATATGTATGATAAAACTTCAAATTAGGTGAATGGTATGCAAGAAACTCATTGACGATACTAAAATGAATCTCATTGTTTAGTAGCATCCTAAAGACTTTGAATAACCATTAGGGAAATTTTGAGGGCTAAAATCGGCCTCCTAAGAAAAATGTACAACCAAAATAAACTTTATAAGAACCAATAGGATTCAAGATGATGATGTCAACCATGGGGGATGATGATTTACCAATTTTGGAGTAAAAAAGTATGAAGATTAAAAAATAATAAAAGTATTTTTTCAACTCGTATTTTCAAGTTATCTCCCCAAGGTTTTATTCAAATTTCAAGCGGAAGCACTCGTTGGATGCAAAATTTAATTCTTCATCCAAGGAGTGCCCATGTTGCATACTTTCGATGCACCCTACTACACGAAAAATGAGAAGTACATGGAAAAACGTGATTGCAATCATGTTTTTCATGTATTTCTCATTTCTCGTGTAGTAGGGTCCATCAAAAGTATGCAACATGGTTACTCCTTGGATGAGGAATCTAATTTTGCATCCAATGAGTGTTTCCGAAATCGAGTAAACCCATAGGGAGATAAGTTGAAAATACGAGTTGAGAAAATAGCTTTTTCATTTTTCCCTCTAAAATTTAATGATGTAATCTAATATTATTTTATTATTTCCACTATTATTTTATAATTTCCTTAGGAGGCCCATTTTAGACCTCAAAATTACCCTAATGCTTGATTTTTGTGTTGGACATACCTCAGTGTAAAATAAGTTGTAAATACGGTTCATCCTTAAAATATTTAAGGACAAACATTCTTTCAAAACCTTTAAAACCGGTCAAAATATGACAGAGAGAATAACGTGTTGTCAATGTTAGACTTAACATTCAAGGCAGCCATAACAATAATTTTGAAAATAGGCCCGCACTATTGATCTTTATGCTATAAAAAAGACAAAATAGATAGCCACTGAGGGAAGAGTTAAGAAAATAGCACATAAGATTGAGAGAAGAGGATAAAATTTGCTAAGTAGATGAGGAATGCTTTGGTTGGGTCCTCGATTTGTAAAAATATGGCCCTCTATGGGCTCTTGAACACTTTTCCACTTGTTCCTGCAAAGTTCCAACCCCTACAATCTCTTTAATTCTACCTTTTATCTCCTATTAACCACTCATTTTCCTACTTTTATGTGACTGAATTCTAAAAATAGAATCCTGAGTTGAGGTGGCTTTATGTTGGCTTGATATTTAAGGCATTTGTTGTCCCACTTCTTTAATCAAGAATAATATGCCATTTGTACCATCTCTTTAAATGATGAGCATATCTTGATAATTTTTTCTACTTTTCTCACAAACTTTTGTTAATTTTGAGTTAACATGTTCTTTCCTTAGGTTAGTTACTTCATTAGCCCAAAATCAATTCCAAACAATCACTTTAACCATCACCATATGACAGTAACTTAATGAAAGAACATTAAATGTAAATGCAGAAGACAAGCCAAAACAACAGAACACAATGATATGGCTCAAGCCAAGGAAAAACCCCAAGATGGGGAAACCCTTTATCAATTCTTCTTATTATTATTATCAAATGTTCAACAGAGATAGAGAAAAAGTACAATGAAGATCTAGAACATTGTGCATCAACAATAGTGGTCAAGGCATACCAACAACCCTAATCAAATATGCTAAACATGGTGTATCCTTTCACTGAACGACTCCCTTGTAGTTCACTTCTTGAAATCTATACTCAGATCTAGGGTTCCATGCACCCTACAGCAACCCATACCAACAGTTGTCCAATACTAAGAAAGAAGCCCTTGATCAATTGAAGTGTATCTTCATCTGACTGCGACCTGAAGGGAAGAGCCTTCCTAAGCCGTTTGATCCCTCAAACAAGTGTCATAACTTGTTGTTGAAGTTGTTTCTTTCTTGCGGTTGGGACAGAGATATAGAATGCACAAATCAAGCATAGAAACCCTTATTACAACACTTTTGGATTGCGGCCTAAGACAGTAAGGAATCCGCAGCCCTAAAACCTCATTAAAACAGATTTTTGAACCTTCTTTCTGGCTACTGCAACCACAGACAACTTCGTCCTTTCTCCCACAAGGGAATAGTACCCAAATAGATACAATCTCCTCACAAATTTGGCTCCTGCCTTTGGGCGTCCTAGTCTCAACTCCGCAATCTATTTCAAAACAAATTCCACCTTAATCATGTCTCAAATGAGGTTGGAATAACCTCAATATATAGGAATTGGAGAGGTTCTAGAGACATGTGATTGGGCTCTAAGGAGGATAGGTCGACCTTAACATTTTCATATGAGTGGGTATAAAATCAAAAACGCATTTCTCCTTAACCAAATTTGATGATCTTTAAGTCGATTTTGATCCTCTTGAAAAGAGGAGTTCAATGCCACAATTATCTTCCCCAAATGAGTTGTCCAAAGTAGAATTTGGTCGTAGTTGGCAAATTTAACACTCCCTCTCAACTAAGGAGAATTCCCCCTGACAAACCATCAGCCATTGACATTGATCATCATGCCATCATGTCACCGTGAACCATATTTGTAACTCATCTCAACTCTGTTGAACACTAATATAGATAATGAAGAAGAATTGATCGAGAGTGATTCATAAGACATTACCACTCTCCACTGAGAAAAGTCAGTCCACATAACCTTGTGAAGAATGGAAATCAAACTTGATCTCAAGTGATCAAGTTTGTTGAACAATAAATATCCTAGACATAGGGAGTACTGCAGTACACAATGCGTCCATTGGTAGTGCTATGGTCCTTATCCAATTTTCCCAACTCTTTGGACAGATGAGGTACTTCCCATGTGTCTCGAACTACATGGATAGGATGATGCAAGAACATCAGCAGGGAAAGAATACATCACATCCTGCTCACAACCATACGTAGGGAAAGGAGAAACCACATCCTACAAACACATGGCATAACCACCCGTAGGGAAAGGATGAACCACATCCTTCAAACACATGTCATAACCACACGTAGGGAAAGGATGAACCACATCCTATGTGTGTGAAAATCACCAAGAGTAGGGAATGAATGAACCACTTCCTACTTGTATGCCAACCAATCAATCATAGGAAGGATCCTACTTGTGGGGAAAGGATGAACTATGTCCCGCCAACATGTCAATTGTTGATCATAGGGAATGAGTATCCTACATGTGGGGAAAGGATGAACCACGTCCCACTGACATGTCCACATGCAGATGCCTAAATGTATCTCTTACTAGGGCATCCGCAGGAAAAGGTGAACCACTCATCCTGCTCATATGCCATAGGAGAAGGTGAACCACTCATCCTATGGATATCTCATCAATCATAGGGGAAGGTGAACCACTCACCCTACACACATGTACCATCAATCATAGGGGAAGGTGAACCATTCACCCTACACACATGTCAATCATGGGGTATCAAAGGGGAAGGTGAACCACTCACCCTGAACATAGCACACCTATAGGGGAAGGTGAACCACTCACCCTATGGTCGCTCATAACTCCAAAAAGTACCCCAAGTCCCCAACAGCGCCCAAAGCTCAATGTTCAATCGGAATCCTCATAGTAGGGTACTTCCATGACTCCCAACTTCTCTCTGAAAGAAGATAAACTATCTTTAAAATTTAGTTTCCTCTGAATAAATGAGAAGATAATTATTTGTTGGACAAACATTATTAATTAACATCACATCTCCCTCTAAATGTTTGAAAAGTAAGTTTACTTAAAACATAAGCATTGAGCTATATGCAACCTACTTTTAATCATATGGTCCATGTGTTGGAATTATCCAATCATAATCACGCAACTTATATGCAGTTCATCAAACTTAGTTATCATGACATGCCTTTCATCAAAACGCTAGGAGGGGAATTTTGAGGTCTAAAATGGGCCTCCTAAGAAAATTGTACAACCAAAATAAACTTTATAAGAACCAATAAGATTCAAGATGATGATGTCAAACATGGGGGATGATTCACCATTTTTGGAGTAAAAAAGTAAAAAGGCAATAAAATAATAAAACTATTTTTTCAACTTGTATTTTCTACTTATCTCCTTGATTTACTCAAATTTTGAGTGGGAGTACTCATTGGATGCAAAATTGAACTTCTCATCCAAAGAGTACTCATTTTGCATACTTTTGATGGGCCCTGCTACACAAAAAGTGAGAAATACATGAAAAAATGTGATTGCAATCACGTTTTTCATGTATTTCTCATTTTTCGTGTAGCAGGGTCCATCGAAATTATGGAACATGTGTACTCTTTGGATGAAGAATCAAATTCTGCATTCAATGAGTGTTGCCACTCAAAATTTGAGTAAACCCATAGGGAGATAAGTTGAAAATAAGAGCTGAAAAAGAAATTTTTCTTTTTTTCCCTCTAAAATTTGATGATATAATCTAATCTTATTTCATTATTTCCATTATTATTTTATAATTCCTTGGGGGGGCATTTTAGACCTCAAAATTCCCCAATGATTGGACCAAAACAGTGATTAGTGATTTTATGGCTCCCCCTTAAGCCTTGTTGAAGGTCAGATGAGGCAACAACTTCAAAAAAGGTTTGAATCATCATAGTCCTAGATGTCTCATCTTTCATTGCATCAAATTACCCAATTCATGATGGGAAGAATACTCTCATTTGGGCATTCATATCTATAGAACCATTCTTCATAAAATCCTAATTTAATGCAACCAAGATATTAGGGTCTTTTGCTTATTGTGCTTGTATACTTCCTTCTGATTTTCATAAGGATTGATAGAGAACTGCTCAGAGTGCTTATGCATTTCTTCTAGATGATCTTTAAGAGTGAAGGCTTTAGGTGAGGTGCACTTCTTATCAAAGGTGCTGCAATTTCCTTTAATGATAGATCCTTGAGAGATTCAAGTAAATTTTAGCCTTGAATTATTGTTCTTTGTTGCTTTTTGTTTCCACTTATAGTTGCAAGATCATTGTAATTAATGATTTCCTGTCTTCACCAGGTTGTTATATCAATCATGCGATCACAACCATATGAAACCAAGTTCAATCACAGGTCATAATTTTACTAGGCCACTGCCTTTATTACCAAAATTGTCGGCCTCATTTGTTCACAAGAATCATTGTCATGAAGGCATTTGATTTACTGACTGAATGTGCCTTGAACAAAATATGTCTTCAGATGATCGCAAGAATCCTCAACTATTGCCTTTTTGATAATGGGAGATGTAAAGATCCATACAAGATTTACTCTAGCTCATAGAATAGGCCAAATAACTCTACTTCTCAGATAAGATGCTAATGATGTTGATGATCTTCATATTTATGGTCACAAAATTTCTTCAATCAATATCACAATACTTCAGAAATGGAGGTCAAATACAAGTGTATTATTTCTAAGATTAAAGGTCGAATATATATTGAGCTTTTCAACAAACACTAAAGGGGCTAGATCACCAAAATATGCATAGGGCTTTGAACTTGAAGCCCAAAGATTGAACAGAAATTAGGAATGTCTATTATACAGTGAATGGGAGCCTGAAACCAAAGTTGGATCATAGTATATGAATGAGACCAAAACATAACTTAACCATTGTAGTGTTGAAAACATAGTTAAATCATAGTGAGTGGAGGGTTAAGCCTTCTCTTTCAATCTTGATGCATCACCAGGAATTTCAAATTGTCCACAAGGTGCTCAGAGGGTCGAAAAGTTACAGATGGAGTATAATCCTTGACTACTTCAGACTTATGGATGGAATTAATACATCTACGACATACGGATTACCTCAGAACCACCTGCAAATGAGATGAACGAAACCCTTACCAAAACATAACTTAAAAGAAAAATTTTTAAAAAAAAAACCACAAGCCCATAAACCCTTTCAAAGTTTGCCTTCTCGCCAAAACTTCTAAAGTTCCTTGAGGCCACACTTAATTTCAGAGAGAACAGTGAATTCTCATTTTAGCGCTGACTGTTGATGCCAATATTGGTCGGTCTAATGAAGTCCGCTAAGATATATATAATATATATATAATATATATAAAGACCAGTGCAAGAAGGATCTCTGATGATACGTCTCGTAGGAAATTCTCTATTGACCTGAAGCTGTCATTTGAAGTCAAGCCTTGTCCTGAACAAGGCTTGAATTCAAATGACAGCTTCAGGTCAATAGAGAATTTTCCTACGAGACGTATCATCAGAGATCCTTCTTGCACTTGATCTTTGCTCTTCTTCAATTAGTTGTCATCGAAAGTTCGTCATAAAGATACAAAGTACCAAATCTCATGAATCAAGCTATCCAAGATCTGAATCAATCTTGTTCACAACTTCGTTTGTGAACAAGACTACTACATAACACTGTCATGGTCATACGAGTTCTAACATAGCTACTACCACTGGTTCAGCACTGTAACTATATATATATATTTGACAAAGTATCCAAACTGATCTACACATAATGTGATTTCAAGTGCAATGAGACTATATGCAATGCCAACTTATCAGAGACCAAACCTAACAGTTATGACATGTTCAACAAAGTATTTGAGTTTCCATACCATCGTGATCACTGAAATGCCAATGCGTTGTCATAGAGATGCCAATGTGTTGAAGTATTGTGATACGGATGTCAATACTACAATTCGGGATTACAATGATGCCACCGACCTGAATAGAAAGCCACTCCAACATATACGGTAGCAAAAATATATATACATACTTTGAAGAAACCATACAGTGGGTATGGAGAAGCCATACATAAGATCTGAGGGGCAATGTAAAGCACAGGGATGTCAAAACATAGTATCGAAATCGTTGTTGAAAGGTGCAGGTACGGAGAATACCCAAAATGTGTAGTAGAGAGAGAGTGCAATTATAGATCCTCAAGGTAAAAAAAGTGGTAGACTTCTTTATGATGGCAATCCTATCCACAGAGCTTTGTTCTTTCACCTGCAATGAGAATAAGCCCAACGAATCTCTTCAAACTCCATCGATTATCCAATGTGATTTTGTTGAAACGCTTAGAAATACACACTTGTGAAGAATAAGTTTGCTTCATATCATAGACGAAAGTGGCCTTGCTGCAATCTTAGAAACTAATTTTGAATATAGCCTCAGAAAAGGGGTCCTTGACATGCTTCAAAAATTATGTTATAGAGAGCCAAGATCAGGCTTATAACCCATCATAATTGTTGTAAAAAATGAGCCATACAAAGTGCAAGACAGTCATGAATTGACCAACGAATTGCCATAGAGAAATAAGCCACAGAACAACCCTCTCAATATCCTGTGAAAGAGATCTAAATAGCCTCAAATTTATTTCCCGAAGGAGTCCAACAAAGGTCTTGAGATAGGTCTGAGAAAAACCCTTAATGGTGGCTTTAAAGCAGTGTCAATTCATCCGAAATGAACCTCAGGGAAAAAAATCTGAGCCTCAAGAAACTTCCTCAAAAGAACATTAGAGCAAGTGCGAACAACTTCAATGTTATGAATAAATATATACGAAATAATGTAAAATAATATAAATGATAATAATCATAAATAATAATTAGTTAATTAGTAATTAAATTGAAGAGTCATGTCTAAATGAGACATGACTGTCCATGAAGAGACACGTGCTTGGTATATAAGCAAGCCTCTTGCTCTCATTGTACAATCATTCTTATTCATACATTTTATATATATTCTTATATCCTCAATGGAAATCTACATATTCCAAGTCTTCTGAAGCATTTAACTCGAAGAACGAAGCTTGTTCGTTTCATTTGGTATCAGAGGTATTTGATCCTCTAGCCGCAACTGCTGCACAGAGCCAGTCTGATTCGGCGTTTGCCCATTAATATTTGTCAACCTTGTTGTCGTCACAACTGAAGCGTTTCCCTACAAGTTGTTCGAGTTTCTCATTTTCACCAATTGGCCCTTAGCCATAAAAGAAAAAAACAAAAATATTGAAAAAAAAAAAGTTTATATATAAAAAAACGATAAAAATAGAAGAAAAGAAAATAACGAATTTTTTTAAACAAAAAATTACAAAAAAACAAAACCAAGAAGGTGCCGCAAAAATTTTGTGTCTACCACCACAAGGTTTATTCATCCAACACAACGACTAGCCAGGGCGGACACAGCGTAGCTCAACTAACTAGTCGTCGTTGTAGTAGCATTGACAGCCGACATTCACCTCCGCTCGCCCATTAACATTCAATACATTGTTACATGTCACTACCAGACTGACCCGCATCGCCACCAAAACCGTTTCACTCAACATCGGGTTGTCACTTACGGCTTGGGCACACTGTTTGGCTTGTCGTCGCAACACCCTATACCATCGCGTCGCTACAGCTTTGACCGTCCGTCAGAAATCCACTATTGCAGGTGTCCCGAGCCCTTCGTCTCACACACTTGTATTCTCCGTGCTCCCATTATCGTCCCTTCCACCAACTCGTTGCCCGCCACACAAGCTCCACCCTCGTTCCTGTGTTTCCCGTATCGGTCTCGTACCAATAATATCCTTATCCATACATGAGTTAAACGACCCATGCCACACAATTCAAATGATGTCTCTCAACAAACATTGACATTTAGGAATTTAAACATTAACATTATATCATTTATTATAATTATATAATAAGGAAGAGGAAATTATAGAAACATTTAAGAAAAGAAAACGTTGAAATTTGTTATATTAAGTGGTAAAGATAATACACCCTAAGGTTACATCTGAGGTAATTAGAAATAATAAGGTTTCGTTTGTTGTAATTATAAATAATAATAAATAAATAAAAGAGATTTAAAAAAGATTTAATATTCAAGAAGCAAGATGGAGCTTAATATAGAAATGAAGACCAAAAAATTCCCATAAATCTTACTCAGAAACGGTAAAGCGCTATTTAACATTAAAAGAACTCTCACAGGAAAAAATATTATTTTTATTTCTCCGGCAGAATATGCAAATTATATAACACCTAAAATCGCAAACCAATTAGTGATCTCAGAGTCAAATATAATTGAAAAATTAGACTTTTTTGGCAATAAAAAAAATATGACATAGCCAATTTACAGTGAAGCATTGAAGATTATACATTTTTATCGCAATTCTCAGTTCACACCCTATGAAACAATCAAGGTGACATTATTTTGGGATCACCCTGGATGGAAATGGTAGCATCTGTCATCTTAAATACGAAGAAAAAGTTTCTAACATTTTCTTATAAAGAAGAAAATAACACTCCAAGATGTTACACTAAAACCAAATTCAATAATGCCAGAAGATATATCAGATAATTCAAAAGTAATTTCTCAAGAAAGTAAAAAAGTATCACAAAATATGCAAAACGAAATTGACAAAATCATTGTTGATAGAAATGAAAAAGTCTCGACTTAGGAATCATAGTGAAAAATTACTAACACAAATTAAGAAGCTTAAAAAGGACAAAAAATCATTGATAGACAAGTTAGAGCAACTTAATCAAAAAGTATCAAAGTCTCTAGACATAACAGTCCAGGTTGAAGATAAGGGAATTAATATCGAACAAGTCAATAACAAAAATCAAGAAGAGGATCAATAAGTGGAAGGAAAAACACATTCACATGTTACAATCCAAACTATGAAAATTCCAAACAAATATTATGTACCTAACTCAAAAACCGTAGTACTAGAAGAAAATCAAAAAATTTCCACACACCTAATAAGGGGAAGTCAAACCAAAAAGGTTCCCTATCGACATCTAAATCATGAGTAGACAACGCAACCAAGCTACGTATCAGGACCATTCAAAACAGAAACAACAAACTGATGTTCTAGAGAATAGTGATGTAACCTCAATCTAGTCCTATGCTGACAAGTTGTTACAAAATTCCAGTGATCAGAATATTCCATAGAAGATTAATCTAGAATGGTTTGATCCCTTCTTAGTGCGACAATTTTGTTTGTCACTTAAAAGATCATATGAGCTTGTATCGACGAAGATGACTATTCCGAGACAAAAAGACATTCGAAGCTGAAAAAGAAATAAAGCGTTTTTCATTAACAAGCTTTGAGGACAAAGCTTTTTGAGAAGGAAGACAATGTTATGAATAAATATATAGAAAATAATGTAAATGATAATAATCATAAATAATGATTAGTTAATTAGTGATTAGGTTGAAGAGTCCTATCTAAATGAGACATGACTCTATATGAAGAGACATCTGCTTGGTATATAAGCAAGTCTCTCGCTCTCATTGTACAATCATTCGTATTCATACATTTTATATATATTCTTGTATCATCAATGGAGATCTACATATTCCAAGTCTTATGGAGTATTTAACTTGAAGAACAAACTTTGTTCGTTCCAAACTCAGAATAGACTTAAATCATGAACTCTGAAATTCAACCTTGCATAAGAGCAATGATCACATGCTTGGCCTTAGAAAATAACTTCATAAGATCTGTGTGACAAAGGATTGCTTTCTTCCACTCTCTTGCTTGGGCTTGTCCTCACCTGAGCTCTAATACCATGTTAATTCTTAGTTAACATGTTCTTTGCTTAGGTTAGTTACTTCATTAGCCTACAATCAATTCCAAACAATCACTTTAACCATCAACATATGACAGTAATTTAATGAAAGAACATTAAATGTAAATGCAAAAGACAAGCCAAGGCAAGAAAACACAATGATATGGCTCAAGCCAAAGAAAAACCCTAAGATGGAGAAAACCCTTGATCAATTCTTATTATTATTATCAAATGTTCAACAGAGATAGAGAAAGAGTGCAATGAAGATCTAGGAACATTATGCATCAACAACAATGGTGGGCATACCAACAGCCCTAATCAAATATGCTAAACATGGTGTATCCTTCTTTCACTTAGTAGCTCCCTTGTAATTCACTTCTAGACATCTATACTCAGATCTAGGGTTCAATGCACCCTTTAGCAACTTGTACCAATAGTTGTCCAATACTAAGAAAGAAGCCCTTGATCAACTGAATTGTATCTTCATCTGACTGCGGCCAGGAGGGAAGAACCTTCCTAGGCCTTAGGATCCCTTAAACAAGTGTGTGTCCTAACATGCTTCTAGATTTGTTTCTTTCTTGCAGCTAGGACAATGATATAGAATGCACAAATCAAGCATAGAAACCCTTATTGCAGCACTTCTGAATTGCGGTCTGAGGCAATAAGGAATCCACAGCCCTAAAACCTCATTAAAACAGTTTTTTGAACCTTCTTTCTGGCTACTGCAACCACAGACAACTTTGGCCTTTCTCCCACAAGGGAACGGTACCCAAATAGATACAATCTCCTCACAAATCTGGCTCCTGCTTTTGAACGTCCTCGTCTCAACTCTGCGCCCTATTTTAGAACAAATCCCACCTTAATCATGTCTCAAATGAAGTTGGAAGCACCTCAATATATAGGAATTGGAAAGGTTCTAGAGACATGTCAATTGGGCTCTAATGAGGATAGGTTGACCTTAACATTTTCATATGAGTGGGTATAAAATCAAAAACGCATTTCTCCTTAACCAAAGTTGATGATCTTTAAGTCGATTTTGGTCCTCTCGAAAAGAGGAATTCAATGCCACAATTATCTACCCCAAAGGAGTTATCCAAAGTGGAATTTTGCCCTAGTTGCCAAATTTAACAGCTTTACATATCAATACTTGAACCCTTTTTAGAATGCTATTTGTCACTTCTCTTGAACCATACACGTAGTTGAATAGACTTACTAATAAAATTAAATTTTGAATTAGAAAATTGTACATGGAGCGTTCTCTAATCATTAACAGTTTATGAGGTTCACATAACTAACTAGGAGGAAAATTTGCATACCAATTATTAGCAATGAAGTTGGCATCCTTCCCATCCCATAAGGCTCATTGAGCTTGAGAGATGAGGAACTCTTGGAATTTCAATAGATAATTGTTATAGGGAATTAAAACAGAGCTTATTATATCAGTAGTCTTTGCTATTGACTTGGGTAACAACACACCTCTAGCAGACTTTTATTTTCATTATTACTATAATTATTGTAAGCTGAGAACAAAGGTTTTCCATCTAATCTGTGACGCTAACATTTCATTTTATGTTATGTAATATTTATCAACATATTCACTTTTCCAACTACATTCTATTCGGATAGAACTTTGTGTGAGGTGCCATGACTACCAAATTTGGAAGGCAAGCCAAATAGGTCACATCTAATGCTCCATTTTGAGTTGAACCATCTGCTCGAACTAGCCCTGCTTTATCGAGCAATTTCTACAGGTCTACATTATGTATAACATGATCATAGGCCCTTTGTAAAAAAATAGGAATATATAGCATAGAGAGGCTTTAGGCCTTCACAAGTCAACCGTGCAGCAAAAGTGACATGTTCTGCTATCCCAACATGAAAGCATCTTGAGGGAAAGTGTTTGGAAAACATATTTAGGCCAATAACTCTTGCAGCTTGGACCACAATATTTTTTGTCAATTTAAGTTTCTAAAATCAAAGCCTCATCAAAATAAGTTGTGTAGGTTTGAGTTGTAGTCGTTCCTTTGAATTGCTTGTTAATGGATGATTTGTGGCTTGTGCAACTCAATTAGAAATCCTTTGGATATTGAATTCATTCACATCATCACCCACAAGGCCTAATCATGGTGAATGGCTAAGATTGCAATCATTAACTCCATCTCTTGTGGAAAATTAAGTTTTCCAAGCAGTGTAGCTTTGTTAGTTCTTACAATCAAAGCAATTACTAGTGGATATAGCCTCACAGACTCTTTCACAATCATGTCAACTATTGTAAATCCATTTGCTGCATTTCTATTTTTTCGAGGATTCTGTTGGCCTACCAAAATATTCATGAATAATGCTGGAGTCAGATAAAATTATTTCCCCTATTGTTAACTGGGCAAAAATGCCATTTCTAACTTGTGCCACCTACATTTCTGTTGGAAGAAAACCATAAATACCAGGAGCTACCATTTATTCTCATGTAAGGTGTTTATCAAAGGGGGAAAACTAGTATAATCACACACTTTTCCAAGTCTTTGCTCTGCTCAACCCTACACTCATTTTTCTTTACAAGAAAACATTGCCTCCATATGTAATAATTGATTTCCCCATGAAATGTTTCTCTTTCGCTCGAAAATGTAGCATGAAGAATTCACTATCTTCACTCTTTAGCTGGCAAACTAGCTCTTCCTGCCTCTTAACCAAATGGTGATGGAACTGGGCCTGACACTGCATCGGATCTTTTAATACTTCCCATACCACATATTATACAGCCTGGTGATGAAAGAGCTGAAAATTTTGCACCACATAGATCACAGACATCATGTCCTATTGTTGGCAAGCGGCCAAGTGTTGCAGAACAAAACTGTGAGGCATCCTCTGTTGGATCAATGGATTTATCAGTGAGACCTCTTTGTGTGCATACATTGATCAAGCTTCTGAGTTCATCCTGTTTGTTAGGAGGGGCCTTTGAGAGGAGAAGATCAAGGTCAGATTTTGCAAATGCATAGTTCTGCACATCCATATTCCTTTTAATAGCAGTTCGGATGCAACTTATCCGGTGCTTTGCAAGAAGAGGCAAAGAGCCAAGATGGCGAGAAAGTCTGGCCATTTCCTCTTTTGCACTGACAGCACTAGGCCCTTGCACACGCTGTAGGCGAGAAATTTCCTGCATATATCCACAATCATCTAAATTTTAAGGGCAGACACAGCTACATTTCCATTTCTTTGGCCAGAAATTCTTCTTAAACATGACAAATTACCTGAAGTAGTAAGACAGCAATCTTGTACTGTGCACAAATCGAGGCTTGAGCTCTGATGTCAACTCCTAGTGACTGATCTTTTGCCAACGCTAAGAAAGCCTCATCCAGACAGGACATTGCATCTGAAAGTTGGTTTTGTTCAAGATGAGCAAGTCCAGCTTTAAAGCACTTTGATGCTGCAGCTCCACGAGGCACCTGAAAGATGAGAGTATGGTTTTATTCCAATTTTATTGACACAGGACAAAAAGTAAACAATTTGAATATGACATTACCAAAACATCCCAAGCCAAATATGTCCAGACTCCAAAACTATGACACTATTAGGGATCCAAAAATGCCATTTCCTAAAAGTTGAACCCCAAAGAAATGGTGGGCAATTAACTTTGACCACATCATGCTGACTTTAAACAGAATTTATGGAGCACATTACCTGTCCCGGTCGTACAGCAATTGGTGGTGAGTTGGGACGCCCAAGACTCGTTGTACCACCTTTTGCAGAAGCAAGCACTGGAGTTTCGGCATTATTCTTACTCGCTAGTGCTGAAGTAGGTGTTTCAAATATACCAAGATCAATTGGTGATGATGAGGTTGACACTGGAGTAACTTGCCCGTGTGGAGGAATGCCCCCATCAGGAAGGCCCAAAACTTGAACAGGTGTACCATCCATTGACAGGCCAGAACTGATTCCACTAGACTGGGACACTTGGGGAGGTACACCACTACCAAAGAGACCAAAATCAGTTGGCACCCCTTGATAATTAGGAGGTTGTCCACTACTGGGGGTACCCTGAAAGGTCTGATTTTGAGACTGATTGTATACCCCAACAGGAGGCAGAGATGCTGCAGCCTGGAAGGAAGATATTGTATTTTGGAAGAAATCCTCTGGAATTGGTCCAGCTGTCACCCCCATGCCCATCATCATTGCCGTTGGTTCTGGTGCTGGTACAGTCGAGGGTCCATTTTGAGGAACTAAGGCTGAAGGTTGAGCTAAAATGATTGAGAGATCTTGTGATCCTCCAGATCCTCCAGAAGATGATCGTGTTCTGCCGCCAGGAAGAGGCAAACTATCCCCAAGCTTAAACTGTTTGGTCGCTTCCTTAACTTTGTTCACATCAACAGTAGTTCCTGAGATGGGCTTATCTCGAATTCTTATGCGTATCTTTTTTTTGGTTGATGATGTATCATCCTCCTCACTGCTACTATCATCACCTCCATATAGGGGCTTCTTAAATTCTTCTGCAGCTCTTGCCTGCTTATCTGCAGCAGCATCTCCTTGGAATGCCTTACTAAGGCTCTGTGAAGCAGTTACAGGAGGTCCTTTCACAATTCCTTCATCAGATCTCTTCAAGTTGCTTGATTCAGAATTAATCAAAGCCAGAGGTAATTCTTCAGTCTTGCTTTCACCATTCACGCTTTGAGTGAATCTCTTCAGTGAAGTGTCATCTCTAACATCTATAATGGTGCCCCTACCTTTCATTGTGCCCAGGTAGACTCCAATATGATCAGGAATAATGGATGGAATGAACCCAGCAGAAGTCTTCATGTATGGCATGACTTCTCCAGAGAGTTCCCATTGTGGTATATTCTTGGACTCTGGAGGAGTCTTGATCTCCCAGTTGCCTCCTCCCCATTCTGGACCCTTTGGGACCATACTTTCTGCTGCAAAATTTGCAAATATTCCTTGTGTCCATCCACTTGAACGAACTCTAAGAATCCTTTCACACTGGCGCCTCAGTTCAGATTCTGCATCCATATCTTCCAACTTCTGTGCAAGGCGTCTCAAAGCACTAGGATTTAGATGGCAAATGAATAAATCAAGCATGCTCTCAAAATCAGAGATGACCTCAAACGTTTCCTTTGCACTGTCAAACTGACCATACCTGCAGTTTAGTAAGGTTAATCACGAGTGACATAAATTGCTATCCATGATCAATAATACTGAAAGGTCACAATAAACATAAAAGCTTTTCATGACTACAGAAGTTTTCGCTATGTGAAAATGAAAAAGTTCAGACATACTTGATACAGGCTTGCCCCAGTTGCCGAAAACGTTGGAACAGACGAGAAGTTGGGGGGCACTGTGGATAATCCCTTGAACGCAAGAATTCATCCTTCAATACTGATAGAGCCATGGAAAAGCGGTGTGATTTAATCGCATAGTTGCACCGCAGGACCTGAAATTGGAAATAATCAAGAATGAAAAAGCCTTTCTATTTTGTTTAAGTGAAACAAGACTTCAGTTAGTGATGAAATATTCTAATTTGAAGCTTTGTCACCTGGGTAAACTGAGGACCAGCTTGTGCCAAGGCCACAGCAAGATCTCCACAAACTGGAGGACCATTTGCAAGGACATCAACTGACCTTGGAGTAAGTCGTAGACTATCAAACCTTCATTGAACAATAACATGAAAGGTCAAAGTTCATCAATTGCATTTCTTTTGAAAACTAGTGATATCTGATTGAGACAGAGAACATAATGAAATGTATGAAAATGAGGAACAAAAAAGAAGAATGTAGCAACATATTGAAAACAAGCCTCTTTCAAGTTTCAACCATAAGCTAAATTTGTGAGAAATCAAAGGCTTGATTGAAATGAACCAAAATTGAATGGCAAAAAGTTCGAATGTTCTTTGCAAAGGAATTGATTATATCAAAGTTCTATTTTCGTATCATAGTTCTCATTGCTGGAAACTTAGATCCTACCTGGAGGTAAGCTGGTACAGTATCTCTGAAAGATTAAGCTTTGACTCAAATTTTTGTTGCATTGTAGCCCATCCAATCAGAAGAGGTTCAAGAAGTCCCACAAGGCGAGTTTTGATCTCCACTGATTGCTTCTGCCTAGGGTTTGCATCCATTGTGCATGCCAATAATAAGCGGTCATTCAATGTACCAACCAATGCTGTATCAAAGCAAGATGATTTTAAAGAAAAAAAATCAATATCCAGACATAAATAGCACTACATTGAGAAATACAAAGAAAATGCAATCCAGAAATTATCTTTGTTTTAGCTCACCTGCATATGGTGTATTAATGGTAACAACAGTCCGTACTAGCCCATCCCATCCAAGAATCCCTACTGCAGTTGCAGTGGAAAATAAAAGTGCAGGACCAACCCACAACAAAGATCTGAAGTATATTGATGTTAAGGATTATTTTAATTTGGATAAAATAATTGCTATTGAACAATGAAAAGCCTGAGGCAAGCATAGGATGTAACTGTTCACATAGTAAAATTGGAATCACTTCAGGATATTGGAGGAAAACCCTTATCAAAGCTGGTTGAACTGCATGATAAAATCTCAATATTTGCAGATGCAATCATGACTCTATGTGTTGTCAAAATTCCTGCAACTTGCCCTGTCCGAGTTTCCTGCCATTGAACCTGAAAGAGGCAGACAATAGTTGATTATCCTCTTGTAGAAATCCAAAAATAATTTGTTTACAGTTGAAAATGAGAAGTGTGTTTATTGCATACATAGTTTGGTAGGGAGGGATAATTAACATGATGTGCTAAAAACAGGTAACCATGCAATGCTATTGTCAGTCAAATCTTGGTTAGTTGGTGAAGCAGCGGTGTATTATACCATGGTTCAAAGTCAAACACCCCAAAGATATTTTTCCCCTTGCAGACCAACTTGGCCCCAGGTCCTAGGTGAATTGGGTAGAATAGATACCCCCCACCTGTGGCTTCCAAGTGGAATGTATCATTCGAATGTGTTTTAAGGCAGCTGCAACCTATTGTAATACTCCCAGATTGAAGAAGGGCATGCTTTCCACAGTGATAATAGGAAGCACCTTGTCAAAAAATGTTTATATATAACAAAAAAAGGCTATGCATGCAATTGGTTTCATAGGAAACTCTAGTATTCATAATATTCAAGAAACAGTGCCATTAGTCTAAATTTCTCATATTTGTCAAAAGGGTTTCATTGAATTCACACTTATAATAACTGAAAATGGGGATGTCAAGAGATTATCCTTCACAAATCAACTACAGAAAAGGATCAATGCAAAGAACACTCTGGCAAGCAAAATAGCTATTTACATTTCCATTTTGCACTGCCAGCTTAAACCAGATTCCTTTTTAGAAACTGACCTTCAATTCCAACTTTACAAGAAAAAGTCATGTTCTACAAGGATGAATCAGTAGATTAGTTGAAGGTCAACTTGAAACACCGTGGCACCATTCATTCTAATTTCTAATAGAGTCTATTTTTTTCACGTCATGAAAAGTTGTCCAGATTTAACCTCTTTTAGTGGAAACGCATGTTCATTGTTATTCACTAACTACTTTGGTGCAAGAGGATAAGCCTGATCATGAATTAAATTCGTACTCATATTTCCATATGAAAGATGTAAATCAATTGACTAGAATACAACAACTTTTTTCCTTGTACTAAGAGACTAAGATAAGATGAGATAATTTTATCGATGTCCACGAGAGACCAGAAATAGGTCAATGAGGCTAAAGAGTACAGTAAAATAAAATAATAATGTGGGATGCAAAAGCAACTATTTTTCCTAAGTGCCAATAAGGAAATAAAAAAGAGATGAAGAAATAAATATAGTGAGCGAAACGGGGTAAACCAATGAAGGTAAACCCTAAGATAATCATAAAGATATTGTGTTGTACTTGAAGTAGAATTAAACGTAGAGTTGAAGGAAAGAATGTGAAAGTTGTCATTTATAAGTTATAACTATGAATAAGCCAATGCCAACCTTGATAATGTCCTTTAAGAAAAGCTCTGGACAGCTCGGATCTGGCTGGGCATTCCAGGGAGAAGCCCTAGAACAAACATATAGAGCTCTCAAGTGGTGGTCAGGTGATAGGCAGTTGATTGCTTGACCAAGGATGAGAAACATCTCCATACATAGAAAAACTAATGCAGGGACATCTCTATGGCTGCGAACAGAAGGGACATTTCCCAAGTGTGATTATTGGCACTGGCCTATCTGGACTGAAACCAGTCATTTGAAACCAGCTCAAAAGAAAAGTGGCCCAAACCAATGCATGAGTCAGACTGAAGGCCAATTCAGTTCCAAACCAGCCCTCTACCATTTAGGGCCCACCTACAATCTCCCAAGGGAAACAACAAAAAAATTTAGTGCCCAGCCCTCCCAAACCCTAATCCAATAAACATTGCATATTTGATGTCGGATTGTTTGGATTTACAATGATGTACATGAATAAATATTTTTAATTAAAATTTGCATATTTTATGTCATTTTTATTTGACCAGTTTTGCAACCTCTGTTTTCGGCCAAGTTTCAGTGCAATCCGAAGTGTGCTCAGTCAGTTTCAGTTCTGATAACTTTGCCCCATGAGAGTATGCATTATCTCATCAATCTAGCAGCTATTGCATTACTGGTTGGGGTGCCTGCACAGCACATAAAACCTCCATTCTCTTGTTGTAGTTTTAATTCATGAATATATACATTTGATTCCAAAGACCAAATCTACAGCTAAAACAATAAAGATTTTCGAGCACAAATTAAAACTTTGTGTTTTCAAAAACAAAACCATAGAATGATAGATCAAGGAAAGAGATATTTCATATCTAAGATATGGTAATAAAATAATTTTATTAATGTCCAATGAATGACCATAAAAGCAGGTCAATAGGACTTCTATATCATGCCAAGTCTTTCTCTGAGTAACTTAAACGTCCCTTTGCTAGGGGCTTTGTTGAAACATCAACCCCCTGTGACTCTAAAGGAATACACTCAAGGAGCATTGCTGCCTTTTGTCCCGTGTCTCTCAAGAAATTATATCTGCTACTTGGTTATGTCATGGAAAGCCAAACTCTCAAAGGGTTGAACGTAACTTTAATTGTCACAATGAATGACAATGGACTTCAGCATCACACCAATCAACTTAGCTATCAATTTGCAAAAGCCAAATTGATTTACAACTAGCAGATGCAACTACAATTTAATCTGCTTATATTGAGCTACGGAAACTATTGCATGTTTCCTACTAACCCAAGAAATCATACCTATACCAGACTGATGTAGTGGTCGGAAGTGCTCATTCATGTCCCTATAACTCTTGCCCAATCTAAATCAACAGAAACATAGAGTAAAAATTCACAATCTCCTATATAACAAATGCCATAATAAATAGTGCACTTCAAATATTAGAGCACATGCTTAGCAATGTTCCAATGGCATTGAATAGGCTCCACCATCAATCACTATATTATAAATGCCTTGTTGCTGTTGGTATTCACCAATGTTATCAAAACCAAACTAAAACCAGCTGAACTGGGCGACCAAACAGGCTCTAAGGGGTTTTTGAGTGGAACTAGCCCAATGAACTGGAAATGGCCAATACTGACCTGTTCAGTACAAAACTAATCTTTCTGGTCTGCATAGGTTGGTTCTGTACAACTCTGTAAAGGCACACATGGGCCCACTAAATTCACTTTAAAAATTTTTAAAAAATAAAAGTAGTTAAAACTAAAACCTATAAGCCTAAACTTAATTCTAAACCCTTTCCTGCTATATACATGAAAAAACCTTTCATATTTCTCTCTAAATGTTTGGATTTGCATGGATGTACATCAATATATTTTTTATTGAACTTTTAAAATTTTATGTATTTTCCGGGCAACCAATTTTTTAGGTGTCCACCTTTCTAGTCTTGGAAAAACTCATCTAGTATTTTGTCATGGTTTTATACATATCTTCTGATGTTATACTTATGTAGGCTTCCTTCCTTTTATTATTTTCTTCATTTTTTAGGAGTTGTGCTTACACTCCCACATTACATTCATATTGGTTGTACTCTTCAGTCCCACTGACCTGCTTTTGTGGTCATTCATCAGACATAAATAATCTTATCTTATGTACTAGTTCCAATCTGGTTCCAGTTTTGAGATGGGCCAATTCAGCAACCTGTCTGATCTTGGTAATATTGGTTTCCACTAGATACATCAATGACCCAATCATCTATCGATATAAAGTAGGATACACCAAATTTGCATCCTCGTTGCCAATTTCAGATTTGGAACCATGGAGATAGACATAGGCTTGATATCTGACATCTGAAAACTCTTCCGAATCTAAGGTATGCTTCCCTTTTCCAAGGAGGACTTCACCCAGGTCCTACCAAATGTCTAATCCAAGAAAATGCAAACAACCAATATCCTTCATGTAAAATAGCTAATTCCTTCTTGCCCCATGTGATGACCTTATTGGAGCTACATGTAAGCATAAGACAGTATATCAGACTCATCAAGTGTGAAATAAAATTTTGAATATGTACATGTCTTAGAAAACCGTAACTTGTGTATATACTCATCAACCCTGAGATACCATACCTGTGGTGCCTACTTCAGCCCATAAAGAACCTTCTTCAACCTATAAACATGAGTGTCTCCCCAATATATTTGAAAAGCTTTTGGCTGATTTATGTATAACTTAAAGATCTTGTCATTACATCCATCTAATAGAATGACCAACCAAAACTAGAATCGTTGGACATAGTAGTTCTAATAGAGTTGTACTTCACAACTGGAACAAATGTCTTGACATAATCAACACCCTCTTTCTAGGAGAACCCTCAAGCAACAAACCTTGCCTTGAGATTTTCAATGCTCCCATATATTGTACGCTTACTTTGAAAAAAGAAACCTAGATCAAGGTCACCACATCATTTATCTACCCAGGAGTATAGCTCAGAGGACCTTGTTTTGGTATGCAATAGGCCCTCCAGCATTGGTTGAACAAAGGATATGGTTCCTTGGCACTTGTTGAGAGATAGTACTTCCAAATTCAGTTTCAAGACACCTTGCCCAAACTCTACCTCATGGACACAATAATTAGACCCACAGTTCTCTATGGCTCCAAGATTTGGGGGTTGAGCTTGGTACACACAGAATGGGCCCAAATGGAGAGAGTCCAGACTTTGCTTCTTAGTCGCATCATCCAATGCAAGCATACAGTCCCACAACCCATTATTCAGGCAGAGTTTGGCACGCACCCCTTTTGCCTTGAGGTTCTCTTTCGCTTCGTTTCTTTCCTCCACAAAGTCAGATCTTTCAAATAATTAGCAGCTCAGAGAGACCGATATCCCTACCCTGCACTTTGTTCCTCAAAGGCCTTCGCTCTGACTCACTCCTTATGTCGGGCACAAGCTTGCTTCCCATATGTTTCTCGACTTCTCCAGACACTCAGCATCTTCCCAGAGTGCCTTCCCCACTTCAAATTCCGCCTCGCTGCACTAAGCCATCTCCTATTGCCCAAACAAGAACTGAATCAATCCATCATAGAAGATATCTACAGATTGTACATTCAGGTCACTTGGACTTCCCAAGTTCCCCCTCGACTGGCCTAGGCCCAAAGATGTGCTTCTACCTTGAGCATTTCTTGGAGTTACAGGATGGCATCATCATCTACTCCCCATACATGTGCAGACATTAGAAGCACTCACTCAAGATCCATTTGGGCCAGCTCCAGGTTAGTTCTCATCGACTCCAAGTAGAAACCGACCACCAAATACCACGTTCTAAGAGGAGTTGCAAGATGTGTCACCTTCATGAATCAGAGACAAAGAAACACCTCATTTTTAGGTGTCACCTATACTATGAGATTAGAAGGCACTACCACTACCTCTATAGAGATTTAGGAGGATCCCACTCTACCTTCTTTTGGTATCCTAACTGGAGATTCCTAGCCCTCTTCATCAGGGATATATTCAAACACATATCTCAAATCCTCACTTGGGGGTGATTCAGACAATCACATCGTACTTTAAAATTGATCAAGCTGATTGGAGCAACAAGTGACGAGTTGAGTTCCAGAGTATTTCAAAAAATTAGAACATTGAGATCTCGAGTCTCCCCTCACCCGCCCACCCCACCCCCCTTGGGAGACCAATCAGTGTCCTTAAGACCATTGCAAAGGTGTCGAACAACACATCATTTGACTCACACCCAAAGAATCAGAGGGATTAGTTCTAGACAGTTCCCAAGCAAGTTCCCCCCCCCCCGGACGAACTACTCCTCAACCCCAACGGAGCAGCCAAAGACTTATCCATAACTTCTTTTCTTCGAACTTGGACGCTACGAATATCCCTCACTCCTACATCCCCCCAAGATTGTGCAACCAGATACCTCATTGGATCTAGAGGACTCTAATAGTGAGCCAGTGCCATTGTCACCCCCCTCATTGTTGTCTCTGAGACTTAGGCATCCTTGACATCATCAGCCTCTAGCCCTGAGCTTATTCAATTAGTCTTCTACATCACCGGGGGCCTTTGATCCGGTTATATACATGTTTATGAGGTTGACCTACTGTTGTATCCTTATTTACTTCATTTTATCCTATATTTAGCTTTGGCATTTTCTACGAGTTGCATTTGTACTCCACATTGTACTTGTACTATATGTATCCTTTAGCCCCATTGACCTCATTTTGTGGTCATTTGTTGGACATTAGTACAATTATCTTATATTATCTTATCTAGAATTAATCATTAATTTCCAATCAATTTTGGAACTATCTCCCAAACATCATTCTTCATAATAGAGTTATACTCCTCTACCATGGCATCACACCATTCCTACTCTATATTTTCCTTCTCAAAGCTAAATAGAACATAATTTGAGAACATCTTAGGAGGATGACTCAAATGAAATGTAGATTTAGATGGGCTAACATACTCCTTTGCATCCTACAATACATGGGTTGTCTCAACTTCTTGGTTGAATTGAAGGGTGGTGAAGGAACTCCTTGGTTGATTTCATGTTGATCTGAATCTGATTTTTCATCAGACTGCAGACTGAATTTGGTACAACAGATTGTTCTTCCTCAATCACTGCAAGAGGCTCCTATTACTTGGAAGACAATAAATCCTGATTGAACTTCACACCACCATGAAACAGTGTCTTCCATTTTACGAGAATGTAAATTTCGTAGTCTTTAGAAGTCCCAATGTACCCTACAAAAATCCCCTCAACACTAAATGGTTCAAACATAGTTCACTTGTCATCTTGAACATGAATATAAACTAGACAACCAAAAACACAAAAATAAGATGATTGTTGCTTCTTACCAATGAAGGATTCCTCTAGTCTTTTTATTGCTGATGGTAAATTGGGAAGGTACTTCTGCACAGGCCTAAGTGTCTAGGCATGCAGAAGTTGCTCAAAATCTCTTTAGGATAATTGCTCAAATATTGAGTAAGTTTCTTTCGTTATTTAGCCCATGTCTAACTTAGGAAAAACACATAACTAATTATATTGGCTATTGAGATAAAGAAACTAAGGAAAAGTAAAGTATTTAAATTAGTGATTATGTTCTAATCTCAATTGTTGATCTCAAGTGAGGCGAGACCTAATCTCAGCTGTCAATCACTTTGGAGATTACGATGAGGGGTTTAGCTCAATGAGAACTTATAAAAGCAAGGCCAAGGGGAGGAGACACACCACATAGTGAGCACAAGACTTGAGAGGAGATCTCAATGGATTGAGTGGAAAAGGACTTCCATCCAAGTATGTAGGGTCCGAGAAAGGTGCAAGGGTGTCGCAAGGAGATCCAAATCAACCAAGTCTAGGGTTTGATCAACTGGATCAGATCTAGATTTGTCATAGCTTTCCTCAGTGAGCCATTATCCCAAGACAGGAGCCCCAATAGGTTCTAATTAGTATTGATGAAGAACTAATTTGATTGGGTAGAAATGTGTGTGCTAATGTGTGATTGAGATTGTTTGTGCTTCCGCTACATAATTTTTGTTTATGTTAGGAACCCTTGTGCTTTTATTCAATATATATGAGATAATCTGCTAGGAATTAATTTCCAAGTGTTGGGTTCATAAATTAACATGATATCAAAGTGAAAACTCTGAGAAAGTGATCTTGCAATCACAATGCCAAGTTCATACAGGCATTGTGGGGGTCATGTTTGGCCACAGTCATATGTGGCAGCAAAGAAAAAATTTATTGCAGGTTGAGAATGCAGGTCATACAAGTTGAGGAAATCCGTATATCGTACAAAACGAGCTGAAGGCATCGAATGAGTAAATGCTAGCAGCAAGATAAAGTTTAAACATAAAACAAAATTAAGAAACTAGGATTTTTGTGGGTCGTGGTGGCCGACAGACATGTCAATGACCCAATTGTCGTGCAAGCACAGGAGGATGTCGCCACAAGAGGGACAATGCTACAGGAGTGCATTGAAGAGCCACTAGATAACTCGATGGGGACAGCCATAAGTGATAAATCGTCATAGGGGACAAGGACTATCAAACAGGTTGGAGATCGCGTTATATTGGGTTGTAAATCAAAGGCGATAGAGAAGGGGCTTGACCAATCATAGTGTGTTGAGAGGCAACTAGCAGAGGCTAGCCACAGTCGATGCAAGGTTGTGGAGGTAGCCAACGAACAAAGCCAAGTTGCTGCAAGGTAGAACAAAGGCGTAGTTCCATTAGCAACAGGACAGCCACAAGGTTGAGTCATCATTAGTAGCAGGAAGTACAACTAGCAATTAGCCACAAGCACACGCTGAGGCTTGAAGTTGAGCATAGGTACACAGTCGTTGGGTAGGGTTCAAACCACAAGGTTGAGCAAGACATTCAATCCAATAGCCGCCAACATAAAAGTTTCAAGATGCAGAGTGTTCAAGGGATTGTGCAGCAAATCAACCATTAAGTGTAAAGGACCAAGCAATGTGGACGCCAGCATGGAGTAACAGTTGTTATTGAGATCCCAATCCCGAGATGGAATCTCAATCGCAAACTCTACTGCAATTAATGAGAAATTTTGTTGTCTCTTGGGGCCATTAACTAATGGCAAGGTCTTTGACATTAGTTCTCGGATCAACATCATGTTGGAAATCTCAGACTCCAACAACCACTACAATCTCTCGAGATCCTAAGAGATGGCACAGCAGGTGACAACAAATTTCCCATTCATTCAGTCCATCAGTCAATAGTATCGCTCGTCGCTTGTCGGCAATATTCAACCTTTGACACTTTCCCAAGTGGGCAGTGACAATAGACTGGTGACCGCAGTTACCGTACAATTATTCGCCTGTCGAACTCGTCAATTGACAAAACTACCCATGGTGATTACAGTGAACTATTGGGTGGTAGACCGCTCGACGATGGGCAGACACAGATCGGTTTTTATAAGCCAAGAACAAATAGATAGAAGCGAGTCAAGTGGGCGCATGGGAGTGAGAGAGGCAGATCAAGGAGCTATTCACTGCGGGAACCCTGCCTTTTCATAAATGAGCTATTCACTGTAAGAATATTTTCACTATCCACAAGCGCCCACTAATCATGGATGGGACTAAGCAAGTACATACACTATTCACTTCTTTTGGGGTGAACCAACTATTCCAAGTATGATGAGTTAACATTTCCCGATCATTGATCTCTGATGATCAACTGATTTCCTCCACGATGAATACATGCTTCCGCTACGCCTTCAAACCTATCTCTTTATACTCTCACCTCTTTCCATAAACACACATTCAAATTCATGTATTTCACAAGGTTTGCAATTGCACACACAAAATATACAAAATACATGGTTTCATTAGACCAAGCTCAACCATTACATCATATCGCCTCTCAGGGCGTGGCCACCTTTTCGGCCTAATCTACATTGTGGTTCTCTCCTCAAAACGTCAGTACGCTACAAATAAATTATGACAAATACAACAAGGATCGAATCCTAAGTCACATAACACGAGGACACAGGACACGGGACATGGAGGTCACGTAAATAAGAGTATTCAACACAAGACATGGTGACCCCGGAAACAGGACACGAGGGACACATATATATATAAGAGAATAGTGCCTAATCCATATTTTTAAAATATCTACAAATATGAATCATGATGATATCTATTTACTAATTTACTAATTTAGTATTTACAATTTTACAATTTTAGAACTAATTAGTTCATTAATTTACAATGTCAATGATATAACGTTATATACCAACCAACCAATACAAAGTTATATAACAACCAATCTATACAAAGTTATACAACGGTCAGGTTTAAAAAACCCTTCTTTAAGATGTTGGTTCAAGTTCATAACTTCCCACGACAAATCTCATAAAAAACCCTTTCTTATTAAATTATTAATGTATAGTTAGATTGACAAACAAACAATGCTGACTCAGGTGCATAATTTCCCATACTCGATAAAAATTCAAATCTTATACAACCCCTTTCTTATTGGGCTTAGTAATGCAGAGTCAAATCTCAAAGAACCCCTTCCTTATCATGCTAGTTCAGATTCATAACTATTGAAGAATGTAACTAGTGTCGGTCTTCATATAATTGTACTTGAGTCATGATGTAATGTATTTATCAAAAGAAAGAACAAGAAATTGACTTATTAAAGCATGGGTTTCATGCTTGGGTCAATTGTTTATAGGTTAAAGGCTCCATTGTAGGCCTCTAGGGTTTATGTCAAGTGTCCTTGTCCATGTCATAATGTAAAGAACCCTTCATGGGATTTATTTGTCAAGAAAGAAATTTATTTTCATGTAAATTAGGTCTTCTAGGCCTCCTCCACCAAGTCAGACTCAACTAGACAAGTCGGCCTAAACTGAGGGGTAGAAACTACTATATAAAGGCAGCAACTCGACCTCATTTGGAACACTCACCCACCAAGTTCGATCTGCAATTGTTGGGGCAGTAAAAATTGTGAAATTCAAGGAAGAAGGTTAAAAGGGCTAGCGAAGGAGAAGGAGGTCTATCTCAAGGATAAGAAGTCGAAATTATCTCTCTCTCTCTCTCACGTGAAGCTGTTAAGCTGTTGGAAGGGTCGGAAGTTTTGTTCTGTTGCTGGGCCGAATTTCTGTTGCTGGGGGTCGAAGCTCTGAAGCTGGGAAGTCGAATTTTTGGATTGTTGTTGGGTTGAAGCTGCTGGACAAGAAGAGACTATTGAAGGTTGTTGAATCATTTTGGAAGGTTGCCTTGGTGGAGGAGGAAGGTCTATTAGTCTAAGGTCTTGTTCAATCTCATTTTGAATTACTGAAGGAAGAGTTCTTTGATTGGGTTTTCTCCTATATAGAGGTTTTTTCCCTAGCTGAGTGCCTACATCTAGTGTCCTTGATCTTTGTGTTTTGACTTTGGTAATTGCTTGATCAACAAAGGTAAAAGAGAACATATGAAAGTTAATAAGAATATAAACACATCACAAGTAATTATCAACATAAAGAAAATCTTTCTACCATTCCGATTTTCCAACATGGGATCAAAGCTAAGGTGAATAAGGAAAAAGGCAAGTTGAAAATCTATTGAGGAAAAGGAGATCAATGAAAGGTCATTAAGGAAAAAGGATCATATAAGAAGATAAGTCTACTATCTACAGGAACTACGTCAAACTAATGAAGGGAGAAAACAAACTAGTAGGAGCCTCCAACTATAGGGCCTGGAAAAAGAGGATAAACCTCATTCTCAAAAAGAACAAAGTTTAGGATCTCGTTCAAGGAAAAATCAGAAAGCCTACAGATGAATCAAGTGAAGCAGAAAAAGCAAAGTTTAGAGAATCAAAATCTTGGCTATGAACCTTCTAGTGGATGGAGTTAAGGATAATCTAATTCCATACATATCCAACATAAATTCCGTTCAAGAAATGTATGAGGCTCTCTCCAAATTCTTCACCATCAAGAACATTGGACAAATAGCAAGCCTCAAGAATGAATTATGGAATATTAAGATGAAAAAAGACGACAATGTGTCATCCTACTTTATAAGGATATCTAGAATCAGAGATGTGCTCCAAGCAATAGATGAAGTTGTCCCAGAAAAGGAACTCGTAGTTACTTCTCTTCTAGGACCACCAAAATCTTGGAGTGTCTTTGCATCAGGACTTAACAGTTGGAAGGATATAACAACATTTGAACAAATGTGGAATGCATGCAGTCAAGAAGAAACTCAAGTATCGTTAATAAACAACAAGGAGGATGAAGAAAAAAACATCTCTAATGCCTATTTTCTCATCACAACAAGAAGGGAACCTTCAAGAAGTTCAAAGGACCAAAGAAGAAGGTTGACCTATCCAAGATCGAATGTTACAATTGTCACAAGATGGGTCACTACAAAAATCAATGTCTAGAGAATCCAAGGAATAAGAATAGAGATCAAGCAAATGTTACTAATGAAGCTCCACCTAAGAAGAACAAGACTGAAGAAGCAGAAGTCAAGGACTTGTACTATTAAGTCCTCTCTCTCTCACATATCCTTCTTAGTCTTCTATTTTAAGCTTTGAATTGTTTTCCTTTATCTTTTGATTTCTAGAGTTTGTAGGTCTAACATGTCTTGTTAGAACATTTTTGAATTTTTGATAAGTTGTAGGTATCCCTCAAAGAATGGATTAAGAGAGAGCCTCCACCATTGTACCAAAAGATAAGTATCCTATGTTGCACGAAACTTCTAGGAACCTGACGTTTCGGGCCATACCCGTACTCGAAACTCCGCTGAAACTCGACCGAAACTCAACCATCATATAATCATCTATGAGAGTTAATATAGACTTGGTTTTCCTTCAAAATTGTCATCTATGGATGTTATTCCCCTTTTTCTTGCAAGATAATGTGTTATTCACTTATTTATAAAAAAAATTATATATTTATATACATATATGATGTTTCGGCTGACGTTTCCATTTTTGGGAGGTGACGTTTCTAAACATACTTGTTTCGGAAACTCTGAAACGTTTCAGCGTTTCGTGCAACTTAGTAAGTATCCTATTCTTTGTTTCATCTTTTCATGTTTAGTCTCCTCCATACATCAAGGCTTGTTTGTATTGTATGCTAATAATCTTTCTCTTTATATTTTCCTTGGTTGGGGAAGCTTGTTGAATGCTCAAGGGTTATGGAGGAGACTTCAAAGGATAGACTTTAAGTATGGTAGAAGTTCTATCGCAAAGAAATCCCTCCAAGAATTGATGTGTTACAAGGTTTGATAAAGAACAATTCAAGGTATGTCTCAACCTACAAGTTTTGTTACAATGTTCTTTTCATAGAAAATGTATGTTCATTCTCTTTTGAAATTTACTTTACATTACTGACATCATTATGTCTAGGGCTTTGAATCTTAAAGATTCTTGTTAGGGTGATTAATCATTATATTGAATCTACCCTCATGATATTATTTGTGTAACCATAACCTTTAGGGTTCACTATAAAACCCTTAGTCTCTTGTTGTTAAGGGTATGTCAATATTGATTATGAAACCCTAGTCTACATAGGGTTGCTGATGAAATCTAGAATTCCTATTCTTTTGATGTTTAGGGTTTTGATATTATAGAAACACTAGCTCTTTAGGGTTTGGTAAAATCCATGTAATGACTATAGTAAGATCCTAGGAATGAAGCCCTAGGTGTATGTTCGTATGGTTGATCAAAACCCTACCTCGATGAAAATTGTTGTAAATCTAACTTTGATGTATTAATGTTTGTGTCTTGCGTTTACCTAATACATATGAATATTGATATGCATCCTAGATATGTATATACGAGTATGCTAACCTAATTGTTAATACTCATGCTTTAGTTTGTAAAATATAGGGTCTGCAAAGCCCTAGTAAAGATTGATATTCTAGGAGATGATGATGTTGGTTTTAATTTTCGATATAGTTTCAATGATAAAACATAGGGTTTGCAACTAACCCTAGTAGAAATCTGACATGTAAGAGCATATTGTTGATGTATAGCACTACGATTGGATTGTTATTGAATTGTTGATATCTAAGGCTCAATGTGTCAAAGATGAGGTCTAGGATTTGTGACAAAACCCTAGCAAGGGGTTGAAGTCTAGTATGTAAAGAAATGTAACTTTTGTTGATTGTAAACATAACTAAATTTAGGTGTTTGGTATCTAAATTCAAAATGCTTCCTTTATAGTAATATGATTATGTGATAGTTAACTTCATGCTTCTGTATGTTTGTATTTGGTTTTATTTGCTATTAAAGTTTTGCGGGTACATAACCTTCAATATGATGATGTTCATATAAGCATGATGAAGGAAGTTATATGAATGATGATGATCAAGATGACCTTAATGAAGTCGTCAAAGGTTGAAGCATCTAAGGGTGGATGCTTGGGAGGACATCAAGCTGACCTATGTGTTGATGTCTTGATCCTGAAGAGGAAGGTTGGCATTGGTCATGAAGCTCCAACCTTGGATACGCACCTAGATCCATGGGTTGATGGTTAGCTAGTAATCCTGATGGTAACTAGAATGGTTGAACGCTTGAGTCCATCTTAATCCCACCTAGATAGAAAACCCTGGTCAGGTATCTAGTCCGCAGCACTAAGTGTGCTAGAAATCTTTGTAGTTCATTTTGAGATCTTCAATGTACCTATATTTATATGTAATTATGAATACCTCCCTAGTTAAGAGGGAGTGTTGAAGAATGTAACTAGTGTCGGTCTTCATAATTGCACTTGAGTCATGATGTAATGTATTTATCAAAAGAAAGAAAGAAATTTTATTATTAAATAAATTGACTTATTAAAGCATGGGTTTCATGCTTGGGTCAATTCTTTATAGGTCAAAGCCTCCATTGCAGGCCTCTAGGGTTTATGTCAAGTGTCCTTGTCCATGTCATAATGTAAACAACCCTTCTTGGGATTTATTTGTCAAGAAAGAAATTTATTTTCATGTACATTAGGCCTTTTAGGCCTCCACCAAGTCGGCCTCAACTAGACAAGCCGACCTAAACTAAGGGAAAAAACCACTATATAAAGGCCACAACTCGACCTCATTTGGAACACTCACTCACCAAGTTCGATCTGCAATTGTTGGGGCAGTAAAAAGTGTGAAATTCAAGGAAGAAGGTGAAAAGGGCTAGCAAAGGAGGAGGAGGTCTATCTCAAGCATAAGAAGTCGAAATTTTCTCTCTCTCTCTCTCTCTCTCTCTCTCACAGACAAACACACACACACGTGTGTAGCTACTAAGTTGTTGGAAGGGTCGACACTTTTGTTCTGTTGCTAGGCCGAAATTCTGCTGCTGGGGGTCGAAGTTCCGAAGCTGGGAAGTCAAATTTTTAAATTGTCGCTGGGTTGAAGTTGTTGGACAAGAAGATATTATTGAAGGTTGTTGAATCATTTTGGAAGGCTGACTTGGTGGAGTAGGAAGGTCTATTGGTCTAAGGTCTTGGTCCATCTAATTTTGAATTATTGAAGGAAGAGTTTTCCCCTATACAGGGGTTTTAGCCTTGGTTGAGTGCCTACATCTAGGGTCCTTGATCTTTGTGTCTTGGTTTTGGTAATTGCTTGATGAACAAAGATAAAAGAGAACATAAGAAAGTTAATAAGAATATAAAGACATCACAAGTAATTATCAACATAAAGAAAATCTTTTTTCCTTTCCAATTTTCCAACAATAACTTCCCACATAGTACAAACTTTATATTTTTTATTTCAATTCTTATTTTTTGTGCTTACATCTAAACGAAAAAGGCACAGGATCAGGCCATACGCATATGGTGACTCATGAAGTATCGTGCTCTTTGGTCATGACTAGACGCATTCATACCCAGACTCATTTAACTTCAAAATGAAATTGTTATCTTACCTGATTGATTCGCACTAGTCTGAGGCCTTCAGAAAAGACTTAGCAAGTTCGATTAGCCACGCAAGAAAAAGGTGAAAAGCGTTGTCTCAACTCCAACAAGATGTGAAAATGCAAACAGTGAACTGGACTCCAGAATACCTCAAGAATAGAGACAAAAAAAATGATAAAAAACCAAGACGCGACATTTTAAATTGGGGATTTTCATGGGACACGTGTCCTAAAATCGAAATACGCTAGGGCACGTTTTCACCCTAGTCCAAAAACGTGTCATAATTTTAGGACACAATGAAAATCATTTCTGACATGTATTGCTCGTGTCGTGTCTAACAAGAGGAATACGGGACATGAGACCCTAAGGGCCATGTCCTATGACTTAGATCGGATCATTTCAGATGTGATTTGCTCTCATCCTATCGCTAATAGCTCGCAGGGATATCAAAACAAACCCTATCATTTACACCCAATTCAAGGAAATCGTGTCCGCTTGCCATGATGCGCCTTCTAGAGACTTCAAAATTTTGATTATGATTTGGGGGGGGGGGGGTGTTTGTGCTCCTCCATCAGTCCCATTGGTTCAAAGTCCCTTCTAACATTCAGTCATCAACACACGTGTAGTCTGTGTTGGAACTCACAACAAAATCGATACTCTGCAGATTATTTCATAAAATGGAATAGTAATCAAGGACATATACGAGTTGGAGTAACAATTCCATACAAATCTGGGAACAACCAGAGACAACTCAACAGTACATTAAGTAAGGAAAATTACACCCGTAGATGGCATTTTATAAATCAGCTAACTGAAGGAATCACTTGAGACAACTACCTAGTAACTAGCTAACAGAAATTTATTGCAGGAATCGCCATTAATTCTAACACCCCTGATCATCTTGTCTACAAAGGAAAATGGTCAAAAGCAAAAGAGCATGCTAGAGTGGTAACCCAAAAAAACAAGGCACTTTCATGTAACTGAATTATCATTTCTGAATATCTGATATAACTGTTACATACACTGTGAATCCATCATAAGCACTGGGGATATTGTGGGCATAGTGAAATTGATGTTTATACTATATCTATCCATGATGCAACCAAGGCCAACACCCAATTTCCATGTCTTGAGCAGTCATATAATGGTACCTTATTAATGCAATTGAGCAAGCCAAAATCTCAATGAAGTGAGAATGAACTTATGTCTATGAAACAGTCATTTGTACGGAATACATACATGTAAGCTGAATTCTCAAGCATTCTATGTAGGCAACTTATCAATCACAATCACAAAAATATATCTGAGTTGATACATGAGACCTACAGGATGCATTAACAGGCTAAATGAAAAATAGTACAAGATAAATGCAGGTTCACATGATGCATTGGAAAATTGCAGCTTGCATGTGACAATATGACTATAGATATCAATGTGTCTCGACAAAGCACATTCCATATGACAGATATGGATGAAATAGGCTCACCTGGAGTACTGTCTCATTGGATTTAAGCTTGATAGATTTCCCAGGTTCCAGTTTGGTAGAGAGATATTGACCATGATCACTAGAAATCCGGTAGGTAGAAGCAAACAATTTCGCAAGCCCAATATGGCTTCCAGTGCGAACATACAAAATTGTTGACTCTGCCATTCATCAAAGAATAATGTTAAATGAGAAATACAGTGTACTTTGCTCTCTGTTTAGAACAGGGATGCACTGTAGCTCACCTAAAGGTGTAGAGAAAATCCTCTCAACTTCAGTTTCAAAGATAAACTGCAATGGAGCTCGATCATTTACAGAACTAGACTCGGAAAATGAGTTTGGATCTAATTCTCCATTACTCCTTCCCTCACTTGTACCTCCCACAGTAGGATCTTTGGCAGTCACTTCCATGAAATGCAAAGTAAGCCCAGACATATCATCATCGAGAATTGCATATTGATTTTCAGTAGGGCCAATGAAAGCCCCGTCTCGCCCTATATGAAAAGGCACATAATTCAGAATTGCAACTTAAGTTATCGTGGAAAGCATTGAAAACAAAGAATAAAATGAGTTTCTTCCATTGAGAGCATGAATGAAGTTTGTTAGCAACCTGTAAAAGTGTTCACTTTTTCACCAACAGCTTGCAAGTCAATAAGGTCTCGATATATAACAACCTCATTGGTTGCATCGCGCAATTCAAAAACAACCAGAAAAAGGTGTTGCTTTTCACTGTATAGCATGCGCTTTGGATACCGTTCATTTCCTCCAAGAGCCTGCAACTCAGAAACAACTACAGCAAGATTCAAAGAGTAGAAAATACATGAGCAAAACACCATAATCAAAATATGTGAACTCGATAGATACCAGCCAGTGTAAGAATATAAGCATCCCCATTTTCTGCCTTCAATTAAAATTATGAAAAAAGTTATTAATGCATGTGCATTATTTGTACCGTTGGGGAAAGTTTCTTGTATATATTGTACTCTCCAGTCGAAAGGTTATAAGCAGTGAGGTTGCATCCATCCATAAAAAATGCCCTGACTGGATAATGCAAAATCCGTTGCTCCTTGTTGAAAAAATTGAGATCTAAGTGAAACGGCTGTAAAAGAAACAAATGCTATTATTAAAACACAAAAAACATATACGAGTTCAGGAAATACTGCATGCAAGAAGATCCTCAAAAAGATTTTGTGTAAAACACCTGGCACACAGGAATGTCTCTAAGTGGATGACTTGTGTCTGCAATAGTAAGAAGTGGCAAGCGTCGTATTGGGCCACTCTTTGCATGTTCCTCCAACAAATGCTGCAAATGATAAGCACTATAAATTCTGATGTGTTTGATAATAACAAATTAATTATAATGAATAATTCCAAATAAAATGAAGACACGAGTTTTCCACAACAAAACCCCTTCATTCAAACAAGAAGTGAAAGATTGTTAGTCAACATACACTATGGAGAAAAGCCTTCCGGGCAATATCTGAAATCGTAAGCTGATTTTGACTGCAATCAACATCAGGAAAATTCAGAATAGGATAAAAGGCCCAAACAGAAATGTCTGGAGAACTTACACTAAGAATAGAAATTAAATATCACAAAACAGTGAGTTTTCAGATGAAGCCAATATATCAACATGCCAACTGTCTCTCCTTTCAGATGGAACACAGATCAGAGCTAGGTATGTCATCATGTTTTACCAGGCTAATAATTTGCAAAACAAAAGAAATGTTACGAGCACCTAAGTAAATTCAAATTTCAAACCAATCCACAATTGGATAGGAGGATAAGGATGAAAGCTAATTGGAAATTGGTACAGGCAGCAGAAAGTATCAAATTTATGTAAGGAAGATAGGAAGACTCATTCATTTTATCTAAAGTCCATCTTATCAGGTTTCTTCTCTCGAAGTTTTGTCTAGAAGTCAGGGCCCAATAAGGCCCCATGGAAAAAGCCCAATTGAAGAAGAAAACCTGATGAAATGCAACAAAAGCCCCGGACATTTGAGCCATAGTTTTCTTCCAAGAGATGGAGCCCAAAAAACCCAGTAGAAGAAGCCCAGTAGGGTCAAATCATGATGACATAAGAGATGCTAGCTGGACACTTGCTCTGAGTGTCAAAACTCAAAATACCAGGGAGGGAATCCTCAGTATGTCAAAACCCAGTGTCCAGAGGGTGAGCTGATTAAACTTTTGCGAACATAATTTTTCCTACAAGTTAATATCCAGACAAAAAAAAAAATCCCGAGGAAAACTACATGCAAGTAAAGAAGAATCCAGTGCTTGACAAGAGATGAAGCGCTAGTGCTTGGCACAAAAACTAGCCACCTGACTCACGAAACACTGAGTAAAGGAGTGTTTCATCTGAACAACCAAAGAACAGGGCCATCAGGACAAGCAATGAATTTGCTAAGTGTGGCACTGACAAGCAAAATGGGTAGAAGGCTGTAGTAATCAATGGTCTCTGCTCAGTAAAGGAGGAAGGGCAAATTCTCAGTAAAGGAGCTAGGCACCTAACTCATCAACTAAGTCAACTGACACAAGGACATGTGACACGTAGGACACAAAAATATAAGTATCCGACACGTAACACGATGACCCCCCTGGAATAGGACAAAGAGGACATGTTATATATTATATATTATATATTAAAAAATATAATATCTATTTTAAAAAATAAAAAATTAGTGAATTACACAATATGAAATATATAAAACATTTAGAAGATGATGATACAATTTCAATACACAACTAATACATATAACCAAAATAGCATTGAGTGCAAATGCAATCCATCTCTGAATCAAAAATACATCAACAAAGAGGCCCTTAAATGGCCTGTATAGTCCAAAAAAAATCATGCTACAAAAAATAGCTAGTACTATATATCATGAAAATCATTGCCTATATTGGGATCTTCATCATCAACAAAGCTAGCACTATATATCATCAAAATCATTGTCTGTATTGGGATCCTCATCGTCAACATCACCCTCTAAGCATTAAAATAAGATAGAAAAAACTTAACATGTCAAATTGAGATTCTGTTTCAGTGATGGGTGCCTTTTTATTATGGTCATGATAGAGGAGTTCAACAATCAATGCCACCAACATCAAGGTACATAGAGGGTTTGGTCCTCTTAATTAAATGCTAGTTCCATAACCTCATACCTGACAAACTGCAACGGAAACATTGCAATCCCCCCAATCCTGAAATCCTGAAAACTGTTAAGTCTGCTGGATTTTGAGAGGCGTCTGAGTTTCTACTTTCTCTGTATGAAATTCAATAACGTTGAAACCACTCTCAAACATCCTGAGTCATTTCATGGTAATGTTAAGAATTTAACATTATCATTAATAGCATTAGTAGGGCTTGGACAAATCCACTTTCCAACACTTAGAATCGCTTATAACATTGCCTAATTGCCATTAGCTTCACTTCAAAACCTATGAGCTCCAAAATTTGAATGAATTGTGTGAGAATGATGCAATAAATCGATTTCAGAATGTTTTTTTCACAAGACATGTATCCAAATTTCGAGACACCAGTAGGGCTCATGTCCTACGAATAGGACATGTGTCAGGCTTGAATCGTGTTGGACACACAAGACTCGCAACACGTGGGGGGAGGGACGTGTCCAGTGACTTCGCTCATCAAGGATTAAGCAAAGGGTGGGTTTAATTCGCTGAGCAGAGGACTGTTTCAATCTCACCAAGCAGAAGATTGGTTCCTTTACCAAGCAAAGGATTTTGTTGGCAGGATTTTCTTTAGAAGGTGGCAATACCAAAACTCCCATATAAAACAAAATGATAGATTAGATAAGATAATTTTATTAATGTCCAATCAATGACCACAAATGTTAGTCAATGAAAGTGTTGCATAGTAGCATAAATAGCGCCAATACAATCTGGAAACACAAAAACAGAACCTTTATAAAGCAAGCCACAAAAAGTCAAGCATTGATCTAGGTTGAGACCTGAAAACTGGACACTTGTAGCAGAAAGCAGATCTAGAAGAAAAATGTACAACAAGAATGATTCCAAAATCCAGAATGCAAATACAAATAATGCAAGAGCATCAAACTTCTGAGACTCGAGTTTCGGGTGCAGGGGATGTGACAGAAAAAACCAATCAAGCTTTGGCAAGGTGAGATAGCACTAGACCATCTCCATCACAATAGAAAGGCACTCACAGAGGGCCATGACAGCAACCACCTCAAGGACTGCAACCACTCTTAGATTAGCACGTGTACAGCACATGGGCGCCACATCAACACAACCGTCAAAAATGGCGAAAAGAGGGCAATTACAAAAATATTCCAATTGAGTCATTTCAAGTGTCGATTGGATTCTTGGTGACCAAAAACAATCAAGAAGTGAACAGTATCTTGATGAATATTTGGTCAATTGGTAGAGAAACAAGTAAGACTCTAGAGGTTTCCTGATGAGCTTGTAACCATCAAATCCTTCAAAATTCATCGAGGTTAAAGGAAAAGAGGTTCGTTCATGAAAATGTGTGTGAATCAAAAAGCCAAGAGTGAGTGAAAGGCACAGTAACAGAGAGCAACTCAGAAAGTTGTTACTGAAGAAAGAGAGCCAAGCTAAGGCATAGCCAAGAGCTAGAGCAGGAGTCAAGGGCCTTTGTGAGCCGAGCTACCAAGTGCCCAAGCGATAAGTCAAACCACTGGAGAGCCAAACTTGCAAAGAAGCTAAGTTGAGATAGTCTAGTCAAAGAGGATGCAGGAAATTTCCAAGGCCAATAAAGGGAGACGCCAAATGTTATGGTGAACATTATGGCAGCATGAAGTGCAAAGCAGTTGTGATGTAGAAGTTGTAGAATTTCTTATATAATGATATCTAGAGTTTTATGCTCCAAGAGAGTTCTCTGGTTAAAAGAGTTCTAGTGCACTGTGTATCTGTGTGTGTACATTCATGCTAATGTGTTGCTATCAGTAGAAGTAACAGCAACGATGAGTTTAAACCAACATACAGGACATAATCCTTACTGGTCGAACATTGAAGACTTGTATTTAAAAATTGATTTTGAGTGCCATTGGGAGACTTTGACTCTCGCAATGGATATAAATAAGAACCCTTACCCTTTGGCCTGTTGAACCTGCAGTTGCATCTGGAGATGATGATCTGCTAAAATGCCTGCTGATCCTAGTAACAGCAACTTTTCCTTAAGAACAGCACCTGTGAAACATCATATATCTACATATCAGAAAACAAAAGGTTATACTGCCCAAAGCTTGAACAGAGACTTGAATGGAGTAAGAAAAACTCTAAAGCATAGCTCCAAAAAAAAATAAACACAGTAAAGCAATTCAGTCGGGATAGAAGCACAGGAAACATAAGGCCATTAATTTTTGGTTGAATATTTTCAGTTATAGTTAGTATTCATTTGTTTTGTGTTATAAGAAGTTAAAGGCTATTATAATTGTTGGAATTTATATGGAATAGCATTTTTTTCTTTCATTGTTTCTTTTACTCACTTGTATATCTTAGTATATTTTATTCTATTACATTTGCTTTATGACTTGTACTTATCACTAAAATGAAAATCTTATTTTAGCCAAATTTCAATCAATCAAGATGAGTAGCTTACCTTGGTTTACTACATAAACCCATAGGACCTTCTGAAGTTAAATGAACATCAAGGAATCAGGACAAAACCCACATTAGCTGACTGAATACTATATCTCAGCCTCTTGTTTTGATCACAAATATATTTCCGATCAATAACTTGTCCCTAAAATACAATAATCGAAGAGGAGGACTTTTCACTTTCTCAGTTCCAAAAATGTCCTTCATCGTCCAATCATCCTGACCACCAATAATATCCATTACTTCAAGGATGACTGAAAGGTAAGTCTCATTGAAGAACGGATTGAGTTGCAATTTCCTAGTCTTTCAAAAATCTCATCAAATTGTATAGCAAAACTGCCTAAGTCAGAGAGTGATTTCATTTCCATATTGTAAAGTTGTTGATAGCTTAATATATTGTTCAACCCTGTAATATCCCCAATTTTGTGAGCATGGGAATTTTGCCCAATTTTGGTAATATTAATTAAAAGGGGCAACTAGTATTTTGGAGAAAGGTGGCAAGTATTATTTTATTAAGGATTGCCAGCAAATTATTATTTTATTAAAATGGTGGAAAAGGTAACTAAGTGGAAAATGGCCCCCACCAATAAAATTATACTGAAAAGAGTCTAGACGGATGGAGAGAAAATATTAGAGGGACTCATTTTGTGAATCATCTTTTGACTATTACACTTAACGCTTCATCTTCTCTTGGAATTGTTTAGCGCAGGGGTGGAGTGTTGTTTAGCACAGGAATCCTAGGCGGGATTCCACCCCATCTTCAGAGGACTTTGAGTGCCTGCCTAGTTGAGAATTCAGAGAGTCCATTGTTGGGCTTTCATAGAGCTTCATTGACAGCAGTATTCCCAGCAGTATTTCCTAAGCGAAGGGGCAATTCGAATTATTCATTGTGGTCCAGCATTGAGCGAGTTAGAATTTGGGTTATTTGCAAGAGGATTTTCCTAGTTGGAGCTGGGAATTTTGTGGTGATTTTGCAGGGATAGAGAACAACCAATCTGTGGAACGAAATTCTCTTCATTTGGAAGTGCGTAGGGGTTTCTAGCTTAGCCTATGCAAGGGAAGAAGGGAGAAAAATTGTGGAGACTAGAGGTATACCTCAAGGGAGAATCTTCAAAAGACACGGAAGACGTAAACATCCATAATAGGATAGTAATTGTATATTAAATATTATATAAAAATTGAGGAGATATGAGATGATTACAATGAAGGTGAGGACCTACTTATATACCCTAGGCAGGCACCTTTTCACCAACCGTTATGTCCTTAGGGACATACCTTTTCATTAACTAGTTACTAATTAATCATTATTTATTATTATTATAGTTTTACATCATTAATATTATTTTATATATATTTTTATTCATAACAGTTTCTTCCTCTTCAAAAAGCTTTGTCCTCAAAGCTTACTGATGAAAGGGCTTGATCTCTTTTCCTGTTTTGAGTCTCTTCTCATTGCGAAATTGTCATCCTCATTGACACAAGACAATAGGATCCTCCAAGTGATAGATAAAATTGTCGGGCTAAGAATGGATCTGACCATCCTAGATTAATCTTTTGTCGAGTGTATCGATCATTAGAAATTGGTAATGAATTGTTATCATAGGACTGGATTCTGCACACTTCAGTATTCCTTGGAACATAAATCTGTTGCTTCCGTTCTGATTGGTTCAAATATGTAGACTAACTTAGTTGTCTGCTTTTGTGATTCGAACATCAATAAGGAGTTCTTTTGGTTGGACTTTCCCTTATCTTGTGTGTGGCAGTCTCTTGATTTACTTCAAGTACTATTGTAGTTGAATTGGCTACTGAATCATCACTTGGAATTTCCACTGTTTGAACTGCAGCTTATGAATATATTTTAATTTCTATTGGTCTCCCATCTTCTTGAGTTGAGATATTGACTGAATCGGTATTTGTTCCTCTTCCTTCCATTTGGACTAAAACTTCGACACTTCTTTCGTAATAAGTTCTTCGAATTTGTTTTTCAATGATTTCTTATCATCCTTAAATTTCTTAATTTGAGTGAGTAGACTTTGATTATGATTTCTGAGACGTAAGAGTTCCTCATTTTCTGAATTTATTTTGGTCTTCAAGATTTTCATCTTTTAAACACTTGAATTGTTCTAATAACCTTTGGTTAAGGTTCTTTAAGCATAAACTTTCCTCTCCTTTTCCTGATAGACTTTCGTTGAGTTTCTTTTCATACCTTTCCTTTTCTTGTTCTAACTGGTGTTTCTTAACCTTACATTTTCTCACTTGTGTAAGTAGTTTCTAATTATGCTCCTTCAAACATGAATTTTCCTTATTTTTGTTGGATATGACTTATTCAAGCTCTTTCTGCTTCTTTAATATTGTTTCTAGATTCTCTTGAAACATTAGTTTCGCAATATCCTTAAGATCTTTTAATGAAGGCATTATCAGTTCTGATTTCATTGTCATGTCTTGGAATGTGACAATCTTCTTCTTGTAAGGGAGCATCAAGAATTTGTTTTCTGTGTTTAAAATGAACGTACCTAATTCCTTGAACCAAGGTCAACCAAGAATTATGTCAACATCTTGGTCAAGCATAGTTACAACATGGAATTGAGATATGTACTCATAATGATCAATTGTCACTTGTAAATTATTAATTTCATATTCTGTTTCGCCAAAAAGACCTTTTCACTCATCTATATTTGGCTCTAGAACTAATAATTGATTTGCCAAATTAATACTAATGTAATTATCCTTGATGTTTAGAGGCTAGACTAATAGCGATACTAATCTCTTTCCTTTAGATACACCCCTTTAATGAAAATAATCTAAAATCAACAATTGGGATACCTTTATAGGAGAACTTCCTTCCTTTAATTTCGAATTAGGCCCCATTTTTTTCTTTTTTTAATGATTGAATCTATTTGTATTAGTCAATAATTTGGTTCTTTTCCCTCCCTTTACTCTTGAAAAATGCTTCCTTAATTTTGATTTATTTTAATTACTCCTTTTATAATTGAATTGGAATTTTCCCCTTCCTTCTTCTTACTTCAACCCTTTCTCTTTTTTTTTTCTTTTTTCTTAACTATCTTTTTCTTTTTCTTTTTTAACTTTATTTTGTTTTTTATAAACTTTTTTTTCTATATATATTTTATAATCTTTTTGAAAAGTTACAACCCTAGTGAAACGTGGCTATTCACCTCTTTGAGGTATAATATAAAATATATGTCCACTTATGTGTCTTTGACTCTGTGAATTTTCTCCACGTAAAAAGTAAAATTTACCATTCACATAAAGAGATTGTGTATTCCTTTTGTTCTTCTTTTACCTTGAAAATACCATGGGTTGCTAAAACAACGAGCTTGTAAACCACTTAATGAAGAATCAAGATAATCTTATCTACTCTTCCCTCTCTTACGTATAGTTTTAAAGATATTTGGAAAGATTCCCTTCTGACTTTATCATGCACTTTTTATCAATAATGTAAAACCTCTTTATATATATGAATGATCTCCTTCAAAATTTACATTAGACTAGTTTTTTTACTAGAATCATTGAAATGTCAATGGCCAAAGGCCTTATTTATTTACTTATTTTTTATTAATTAAACAAAACAAAAAATTAAATCTTTTCTTTTATAATCTTTTTTCAAATTCTTTTATTTTAACTTCTTTGTTTATTTATTTATTTATTTATTTTAAATGGCCAAGGTCCTGACCGAAAACGGAGAAACTCCAACTCATGTAGCAAAATGTTTTAGTTGTGACGAATAGTTGATGGCCAAAGGCCAAGATATGCCAACATGGCTCCAATACGAATGTAACGAACAAGGTTCGTATACGCAACGGAGTAATCTTCAAAAGACTTGGAAGACATAAACATCCATAGGATAGTAATTGTATACTAAATATTATATAAAAATTGATGAGATATGATATGATTACAATGAGGCTGAGGGTCTGCTTATATACCCTAGATAGGTACCTTTTCACCAATGGTTATGTCCTTAGGGAAATACCTTTCATTAACTAGTTACTAATTAATCATTATTTATTATTATTATAGGTTTACATCATTTATATTATTTTACATATATTTTTATTCATAACATTTTATCAGTTAATAAAATGGCTCAGCTCTTGGTACAATTTCTAGTGCAATTTATCATTATGTTGATGTGTTAGTTTATGGTTACATGTTTATGCTTTATTTGTTGTTATCACTTAGTATTTCTCACAAGGAATATTACAAACCCACATATTTGATGGCCATATCCCTTAAATGCAACTTGAAAAACAAAAGCATTTGTAGAAAATACTGTAGATTCACAAGCTAATGTAATTTGCTAAAGCAAGAGACAAGAATATACTTCTACTCTTTACAGCGGAAGCCCATAAACATTGAGCAAACAATAATCAATAGAGGAAGAGAATCAAAGGCACATAACACAATAAATATCCGGGGAAAGCCACAGCTCAAAACCCCACTATCTATTTTGTATTAATCTGGAAAATCAAGATGAAATTACAATGCTTGTTCTCTCTAGAACAATCCTAGCACTCAGCAAATTCAGTCTCCAACTCATATAAGCAAGTTTAAGGCCAAAGCTTAGCTCTTCACAAGCTCTCCAAGTCTCTATTCCAATGTGTAATTCCTATGAAGGATAGCTTGTATTTAAAGAGAAATAAAGCCTATAAAAATAGTGCAATCCCTCAAGGATCAGTTCTTGAATGCGTGCACTATCAGTGCAACTCAAAAAAATTTAAAACAAATAGTACATTGTCCTTGCACTCTAGTCTCAATTGGGTCTTTCTCATAATAGACATGCATGAGTTTCTGACGAGTAAATATTCAGTTAACTAGAGTAGCACTGGTGGAGTTCATTAGTGTCACCATTGACTGTCAACTCACTATTAGTTCTCTCAATCAGTTCGAGAACTAATTTAACTGAATTGACTCATGAAACTAAGTCTTCTATTTACAACTCACAATTAACTCACATTGGACTCCTACAAAGTAGGGGAGAACATATACATGACTTGCAAAAGACTTCCAACTCGAATTTCCTAAGTTAAGTTTAATAAACTTAATTTAACTATTTTAAGTTGCTATGAGAATAGAATTTGAATTTAATTCACAGTAATTCAAGGACAAATTAAACTGGAATTTCTTGTTGCCATTTCTCAACACTCTCTCTCAACAAGAAAGGGATTATCAACTACCCTGATCCTGTCTATGTGAAACTCGAATTTACATCTTGACAATGACTTTGTCAAGATGTCGACATCTTGTTCTTGCGTGGGAATGTAATCTAACAACATGATCTGCCTCAATACACAATCTCTAAGAAGATACCGAAAATCAATATGCTTGGACCGGTCATGAAAGACTAGATTTTCAAAGAGTTTGATACAACTCCGATTATCACAATAAATCATTGTCGGATCCATCTACTGACCAAACAAACCAACCAAGATCTTCCTCATCCAAATAGCCTCACATGTTGCCTGACTCGCAGCCATGTACTCTACCTCTACCGAACAAAGTGCAATCGATCTCTGTTTCTTGTAGTACCAAGAAACTGTTGCTGACCCAATACTAAATATCCCTCCTAATGTGTTGTTCCTGTTGGATGGACTCCCTGCGCAATCTGCATCGGTGAAGCCTTGAAGCTTCACTCCCTATGTCCATCTATACCATAACCCAAACTAATTAGTGCCTCTGAGGTATCTCAATACATGCTTTGCCGCCTTCCAATATAGCTTGGTAGGCCTAACCATCGCTTTACTAAGTTGGTTAACAGCATAGCACATATCCGGTCATGTGTTCACCAAGTGCATGAGTGAACCCACAAGCTACCTGTAAATAGTAGCTTCCACTACTTCCCCTGAAGTAGCATCCTCCTTCCTTTATTTACGAGCTAGAGGAGTCTCCATAGGTTTACTACTCTCCATGCGGAACCTCCTGAGTATCTTGTTGGCATACTTGCCCTGAGATACAAACAACTCCTCATCTCCCTGCCATACCTCCATGCCAAGAAAGTAATGCATGAGCCCCATTTCCTTCATCTCAAACACTCTTGCAAGGTCCTTCTTGCAACATTTGATGAACTTCTCATCACCTATCGGTATGAAATCATCTACATAAAGTACAATGATCAACAACTTACCTTCCACTACTACGTGATACAGGTTTGCATCCACTTCACTCTTCATGAAGCCCAACCCAGTGAAGTATCTATCTATCCTGGTGTACCAAGCACAGGGTGCTTGCTTCAGCGCATACAATGCTCTCTTGAGTCGGCACATATGCGACTCACGGTCCAATGTTTCAAAACCTTCGGCTGGCTCTATGTATACCTCTTCCTCAATCATGTCGTTGAGGAAGGCATTCTTCACATCCATCTGATGGATCTTCCTACCCATCTGTGCTAAGAGTGCCAAAATATATCTGATTGACGAGTACCTTGCAACAGGAGCAAAGGTCTCATCATAGTCAATTCCCTCTACCTGTGAAAAGCCACGGGCCACAAATCTGGCCTTATGCTTCTCCACACTACCATCTACAGCTTGATTTACCTTGTAAATCCAATGGGAGCTCAATACTAACTTGTCCTCCGGTCTCGGGATCACATTCCAAACACTGTTTCGAACTATGGAGTCATACTCCTCCACCATCGCATCAACCCAAACCAGCGGTTGCAATGCTTCCTGAAAGGAAGATGGCTCTGTCACAACACATGCACCCATAAGTGCCATGTATCCAGTGTAACTCTCTGGTAACCTCCTCTGTCTGCGCTGAGAATAAGGTGCTCCCACATTCTCCCATATATCATCCAACAATCTGTCAGCCTCTCTAGTGCGCTTTCTTCCCTCTCTGGAAGACTCTACCTGAATGGATGTCTCCACTCTCTAAACCTCTACACGTGGCTACTCCACATCAATCTGAGGCCCCTCAACCTTAGGAGCTAAAACCTCCTCATACACATGTAGCTCAAGCACCATCTCAAGGGATACTTGCATGGCCTTCTCCTCATCGAACCTGATATCCCTACGAACCACTGTCATCCGACTGGTCATCATGTACACCAAATAGTTGTGGAGTGTATCAGTATACCCCACAAAGATCCCCAACTCTGTTGTTGGCTCAAGCTTCTTTCGTGCATCTTTGGTCACATGAAAATAAACCGATGACCCAAAAATCCTTATGTGACCAACATCTCGCCTCTTACCGAAATAAGCCTCCTCTAGTGTCTTCATCTCAAGTATCTGATGTGGGCTACAGTTCTGAACATAAGGCCCTGTGTTGCGTGCCTCAGCCCACAAGTGTAGTGGTAGGCCCTAATCATCCAACATCGCCCTTGCCACCCTACTATGCTCCTATTCTTCCTCTCGGCAACCCCATTTTGTTGAGGCTTATGGGGTGCCGTCAACTCTCGTTTAATCCCTTCCGTTGCACAGAAGCTCTTAAACTCATTGGAGACATACTCACCATCGTTATCACTCTGTAGAGCTTTAACCTTCTTGCTAGACTCTTTCTCTACCAATGCTTTGAACTCACAAAACTTTGTGAAAGTTTGATCCTTTGTCTGCATAAAAAAATACCCAACATTTAAGAGAATAGTCAGCAACAAATATAGCATAATCCTTGTGTTTGGCCGTGGATGTTGTCGAGAATGGTCCACACGCATCTGCATGGACTCTCTCCAGAATAGACTCTACTCGAATGTTTGTCTCCAAAGGAAGACTTGGTGTATTCTCCCAAAGTACAACCCTTGCATGTATCAACTTGCTCAAGTGTACCTTTGGGAAGACCGGTAGAGATTTGTTGCAATATCTTCAAAGCCCCATGATGCAAGTGGCCCAATTGCCTGTGCCACAACTCACTGACGTCTCAACTCAACATCTTTTCCGCTTTTGAACTCAAAGCAGCACAATCCTCTACCTCTATCTTATAGAGATTCTGAACTCAAATCCCTATCTTCTTTACTTGACCCGTGGCTATGTGTCGAAGGAATGTCTTTCCTTTCGAAAAGATCACATCATAGCCTCTCTCCTCAAGCATGGCTACGAATACCAAGTTCTTCGTCAATCTGGGTACATGCATAGCATTCTTCAAGGTGAGTGGAGCCGCATGCTCCCTCTGAAAAGTAATAGTGCCCACACTAGTAACACTATATTTACCATCATTACCCATCTCGATATACATTTTGAGATCTTTCTCCTCCACTTCACTGAATAACTCTTTGTTGCCAGTCATGTGGAAAGAAGCTCAACTGTCTAAGTACCAAACACTTCCCATCATTGAAGACACCATGCATGCAATGAGGGAAAAGTCCAATTCAAATTAGGAGGCCAAAGCCTCACCTACCGCTCCTCCTGAAGACTTCTCCTTGGACTTTTTCAAAGGACAATTTGTAGCAAATTGACCCATCTTTTGACAATGAAAGCATTTAACTTTCGTCATGTCCTTCTTCTAACCTCCATGATAAGAATTTGAGTCGGAATGGAAAATTTTATCTTTCCTCTTCCTCGCCTTAATCACTAAGGCACGGTTTTCTTCATCATTAGTCTTTGATAAAAAGCCATCCCTAGTGTTCCTCCTGATCTCATCCTACATCAAATCCGACCATAATCATTCCCAATCTGGCAGCTTCTCCCGACCATTGACAGAGTCCTGATAACTATGCCAACTCTTTGGGAGTCCAAGAAGAGCAAGACTCACCATATCCTCCTCGGAAACCATTATTCCAACACTTCCAAGTTCATCCCCACATTGATTAAACTTGGTCAAGTACTTTGGAATCGTCTCGCCTTTCTCCAGCTTGATTTTACGAAGTTTATCCTTCAGTGCCATCTTCCTTTGATCACTGCTATTCTGATACAAGCCCGTCAATGTTTTCCACATAGCATGTGGAGTTTCCTTTCCATGGAGACTCGAGACAATATGATCTCGAACTCCCTCAAAGATTATCCGCGTTGCCTTCGCTACACACTTCTTCCACACGGCCAAGTTCTGTGCATCAGTAGTTGTTGGGTTAGGAATTGCGTATTCAACAAATTCCTTCAAGCCATTGTCCTTTAGCACAACCTCCATCCTATCCCTCCAAGCTCTGAAACTTGAGTTGCCTTCCAAGGCATACTCAAGCCTCAACCCATGGAACGCCATCTTCCGATCCTGAAGTATGTATTGCAAATTCGACTTTCACCTGTAACCCAAAAACTCAAAACTTCGAAATCTCCTCTAGAGAGCTTATTTTAAATCAACGATATCTCCCTCATCCGAAGTCTAATTCGGCCGATTGTTTTTTTGAATTTGGGTATCTTTTCCCAAGGAATCCAGATCTGCAATTTGTCTCTGAAAATTTTGCACATAAATTTTCGGATCTTCTCTACAAACTCTCGGCCCAAAAAAAATCTTGCAATGATACCATGTAGAAAATCCCGTAGATTCACAAGCTAATGCAATTTGCCAAGGCAAGAGACAAGAATCTACTTCTACTCTTTACAGCGGAAGTCCAAAAACATTGAGCAAACAATAGTCAATAGTGGAAGAGAATCAAAGGCACATAACACAATAAATATTCGGGGAAAGCAATAGCTCAAAACCCCACTATCTGTTTTGTATTAATCCAAAAAATCAAGATGAAATTACAATAAAACAATCCTAGCACTCAGCAAATTCAATCTCCAACTCATAAGCAAGCTCAAGGCCAAAGCTTAGCCTCTTCACAAGCTCCCCAAGTCTCTATTCCAATGTGTAATTCCTATGAAGGATAGCTTGTATTTAATGAGAAATAAAGCCTCTAAAAATAGCGCAATCCCTCAAGGATCAGTTCCTAAATGCATGCACTATCAGTGCAACTCAAAAAAATCTAAAACAAATAATACAATGTCCCTGCACTCTAGTCTCAACTAGGTCTTTCTCCGAATCTACATGCATGAGTTTCTGATGAGTAAATATTCAGTTAACTAAAGTAGCACTGGTGGAGTTCATTAGTGTCACCACTGACTGTTAACTCACTATTAGTTCTCAATTAGTTTGAGAACTAATTAACTGAACTGACTCATTAAACTGAGTATTCTATTTTACAACTCACAATTAACTCACACTGGACTCCTACAAAGTAAGGAAAACATATACATGACTTCCAAAAAACTTCCAACTCGAATTTCCTAATTTAATTAGGTTTAATAAACTTAATTGAACTATTTTAAATTGCTATGAGAATAGAATTTGAATTTAATTCACAGTTTAATTCAAAGACAAATTAAACTAGAACTTTTTGTTGCCATTTCTCAACACTCCCTCTCAACAAGAAAGGGATTATCAACTACCCCGATCCTATCTCTGTGAAACTTGAATTTACATCTTGACAATGACTTTGTCAAGATCTCAACATCTTGCTCCTCTATGGGAATGTAATCTAACAACATGATCCGCCTCAATACACAATCTCTGAGATGATGATACCGGATATCAATATGCTTGGACCAATCATGAAAGACTGGATTGTCAAAGAGTTTGATACAACTCTGATTATCACAATAAAACATTGTCAAATCCATCTGCTGACCAAACAAACCAACCAAGATCTTCCTCATCCAAATAGCCTCACATGTTGCCTAACTTGCAGCCATGTACTCTACCTCTGTCAAACTGAGTGCCACTAATCTTTGTTTCCAGCTGTACCAAGAAACTGTCGCTGACCCAATACTAAAGATAGCTCCTGATGTGCTCTTCCTGTCAGATGGACTCCCTGCCCAATCTACATCATTGAAGCCTTGAAGCTTCACTCCCTTTGTCCGTCTATACCATAACCCAAATTGAGTAGTGCCTTTGAGGTATCTCAATACATGCTTTACCGCCTTCCAATACATCTTGGTAGGCCTAACCATCACTTTACTAAGTTGGTTAACTGCATAGCACATATCCGGTCGTGTGTTCACCAAGTACATGAGTAAGCCACAAGTTGCCTATAAACAGTAGCTTCCACTACTTCCCCTGAAGTAGCAACCTCCTTCCTCCAATTACCAGCTAGAGGAGTCTCCATCGGTTTACTACTCTCCATGTCGAATCTCCTGAGTATCTTGTTGGCATACTTGCCCTAAGATACAAACAACTCCTCATCTCCCTGCCATAACTCTATGCCAAGAATGTAATGCATGAACCCCATGTCCTTCATCTCAAACTCTCTTGCAAGATTTGATGAGTTTCTCATCACCTGTAAGCATGAGATCATCTACATAAAGTACAATGATCAACATCTTACCTTCCACCACTATGTGATATGGGTTCGCATCCACTTCACTCTTCGTGAAGCCCAACCCAGTGAAGTAGCTATCTATCCTGGTGTACCAAGCACGGGGTGCTTGCTTCAGCCCATACAATGCTCTCTTGAATCAGCGCACATGCGACTCACGGTCCAAGGTTTCAAAAGCTTCGGGTTGCTCTATGTACACTTCTTCCTTAATCATGCCATTGAGGAAGGCAATCTTAAGATCCCTCTGATGGATCTTCCAGCCCATCTATGCTAATAGTGCCAAAATATATCTAATTGACGAGTACCTTGCAACAGGAGCAACGGTCTCATCATAGTCAATCCCCTCTACCTGTGAAAAGCCACGGGCCACAAATATGGATTCTGGACTTATGCTTCTCCACACTACCATTTGCAACTTTCTTTACCTTGTAAAGCCAATGGGAGTTCACTACTGACTTGTCCTCCAGTCTCGATACCACATCCCAAACACTGTTTCAAACTATGGAGTCATACTCCTCCACCATCGCATCAACCCAAACCGGCTGTTGCAATGCTTCCTGAAAGGAATATGGCTCTGTCACAACACATGCACCCATAAGTGCCATGTATCCAGTGTACCTCTTTGGTGACCTCCTCTGTCTGCATTGAGAATAGGGTGCTCCCACATTCTCCCATGCATCATCCAACAATCTGTCAGCCTCTCTAGTGCGTTTTCTTCCCTCTCTAGAAGACTCTACCTGAGTTGATGTCTCCACTCTCTAAACCTCTGCATGTGGCTCCTCCACATCAATCTAGGGCCCCTCAACCTTAAGAGCTAAAAGCTCCTCATCCACATGTAGCTCAAGCTCCCTCTCAAGGGATACTTGCACGGCCTTCTCCTCATCGAACCCGATATCCCTGCGAACCATTGTCATCTGACTGGTCGGCATGTACACCTGGTAGTTGTGAGGTGTATCACTGTACCCCACAAATATCCCCAACTTTGTTGTTGGCTCAAGCTTCTTTCGTGCATCTTTGGTCACATGGAAATAAACCGATGACCCAAAAATCCTGAAATGACCAACATCTGGCATCTTACCAGAATAAGCCTCCTCTAATGTCTTCATCTCAACTATCCGATGTGGGCTACGGTTCTGAACATAAAGCATTTTGTTGCATGCCTCAGCCCACAAGTGTAGTGGTAGACCCTGATCATGCAACATCGTCCTTGCTCCCCCTATTATGCTCCTGTTCTTCCTCTCGACAACCCCATTCTGTTGAGGCTTATAGAGTGTCGTCAACTCTCGTTTAATCCCTTCCTCTGCACAGTATTTCTTAAACTCAATGGAGACATACTCACCATTGTTATCACTCTGTAGAGCTTTAACCTTCTTGCTAGACTCTTTCTCTACCAATGCTTTGAACTCGCAAAACTTTGTGAAAGTTTGATCCTTTTTCTGCATAAAAAATACCCAACATTTAAGAGAATAGTCATCAACAAATATAACATAATACTTGTGTTTGGCCGTGGATGATGTCAAGAATGGTCCACACACATCTAAATGGACTCTCTCCAAAATAGACTCTGCCCGAATGTCTTTGTCTCCAAAGGAAGACTTGGTGTATTTTTCCAAAGTACAACCCTTGTATGTATCAACTTGCTCAAGCGTACCTTTGGGAAGACCATTATAGATTTGTCACAATATCTTCAAAGCCCCATGATGCAAGTGGCCCAATTGCCTGTGCCACAACTCGTCGACGTCCCGACTCAACATCTTTTCCGCTTTTGAAATCAAAGCAGCACAATCCTCTACCTCTATTTTACAGAGATTCTGAACTCGAATCCCTATCTTCTTTACTTGACCCGTGGCTATGTGTCGAAGAAACACCTTTCCTTTTAAAAAGATCACATCATAGCCTCTCTCCTCAAACATGGCAATGGATACCAAGTTATTCGTCCGTCTAGGTACACGCATAGCATTCTTCAAGGTGAGTGGAGCCACATGCTCCCTCTGAAAAGTAATAGTGCCCACACTAGTAACACTATACTTACCGTCATTACCTATCTCGATATGCATCTTGAGATCTTTCTCCTCTAGTTCACTGAATAACTCTTTGTCGCTAGTCATGTGGAAAGAAGCTCCACTATCTAAGTTGAAGACACCAAGCATGCAATGAGGGAAAAGTCCAATTCGAATTGGGAGGCCACAGCCTCACCTGCCGCTCCTCCTAAAGACTTCTCCTTGGACTTCTTCAATGGACAATTTGTAGCAAAGTGACCCATCTTGTGACAATGAAAGCATTTAACTTTCATCATGTCCTTCTTCTTACCTCCATGATAAGAATCTGAGTCGGAATGGGAAATTTTACCTTTCCCCTTCCTCGCCTTAATCGCTAAGGCACAGTTCTTCTCATCATCAGTCTTTGATGAAGAGCCATCCTGATCTCATCCTGCATCAAATCCGACCATTGATAGAGTCCTAATAACTATGCCAACTCTTTGAGAGTCCTAGAAGAGCAAGACTTACCATATCCTCCTCAGAAACCTTTATTCCAACACTTCCAAGTTCATCCCCACATTGATTGAACTTGGTCAAGTACTTTGGAATCGTCTTGCCTTTCTCCATCTTGATTTTACAAAGTTTATCCTTCAGTGCCAACTTCCTTTGATCACTATTATTCTGATACAAGTCCGTCAATGTTTTCCACATACCCTGTGGGGTTTCCTTTCCATGGAGACTCGAGACAATATGATCTCGAACTCCCTCAAGGATTATTCGCCTTGCCTTCGCCACACACTTCTTCCACTCAGTCAAGTTTTGTGCATCAGTAGCTGATGGCTCGGGAATTGCTTATTCAACAAATTCCTTCAAGCCATTGTCCTCTAGCACAACCTCCATCCTGTCCCTCCAAGCTATGAAATTTGAGCTACCTTCCAAGGCATACTCAATCGAATCCATGGAACGCCATCTGTCGATCCTGAAGTATGTATTGCAAATTCGACTTTCACCTATAACCCAAAAACTCAAAACTTTGAAATCTCCTCTAGAGAGTTGATTTTAAATCAGCAATATCTCCCTCATCCGAACTCCAATTCAGCCGATTTTTTTTCTAAATTTGGGTATCTTTTCTCGAGGAATCCAAATCTGCAATTTGTTTCTAAAAAATTTTCACAAAAATTTACAGATCTGCTCTGCAAACTCAACCCAAAAAACAATCTTGCTCTAATAACATGTAGAAAATCCTGTAGATTCACAAGCTAATGCAATTTGCTAAAGCAAGAGACAAGAATCTACTTCTACTCTTTACAACGGAAGCCCATAAACATCAAGAAAACAATAATCAATAGTGAAAGAGAATCAAAGGCACATAACACAATAAATATCCGGGGAAAGCCACAGCTCAAAACCCCACTATCTGTTTTGTATTAATCCAGAAAATCAAGATGAAATTACAATAGAACAATCCCATCACTCAGCAAATTCAATCTCCAACTCATAAGCAAGCTCAAGGCCAAAGCTTAGCCACTTCACAAGCTCTCCAAGTCTCTATTCCAATGTGTAATTCCTATGAAGGATAGCTTGTATTTAAAGGGAAATAAAGCCTCTAAAAATAGTGCAATCCCTCAAGGATCAGTTCCTAAATGCATGCACTATTAGTGCACCTCAGAAAAATCTAAACAAATAGTACTCTGTCCCTGCACTCTAGTCTCAACTGGATCTTTCTCAGAATTGACATGCATGAGTTTCTGATGAGTAAATATTCAATTAATTAGAGTAGCACTAGTGGAGTTCATTAGTGTCACCACTGATTGTTAACTCACTATTAGTTCTATTTTACAACTCACAATTATCTCACACTGGACTCCTACAAGTAGGGAGAACATATACATGATTTCCAAAAGACTTCCAACTCGAATTTCCTAAGTTAAGTAAGTTTAATAAACTTAATTTAACTATTTTAAGTTGCTATGAGAATAGAATTCGAATTTAATTCACAGTTTAATTCAAAGACAAATTAAACTAGAATTTCTTGTTGCCATTTCTCAACAGCATTGATGTAGTTGATTAACTCTTAAGATATCTAATAACATAATAGAAAAGTAGAAAAACATTTATTAAGTGACTGCTTACAATGGCCCTCAACCTGCCTAAATTATTTCTGAGGTCCTTGTCAAAAACCCAGAAAGGTTTTGTTCTAGTTTTGACGCTCCAAAATTGACTCCAAATGCTTGGCCCTCCACAAGCAGAAAATGTAATTTGCAGCAATTGTTGAGTTTGTTGCTCCACAAAAGTGCTAGAAAATCCAACAAAAATTCCCCAGACTCCACCTCAAGTATCAACCACAAAAATCAATTCATTCCTCAACCTCCCAGCATGCCTCCTCCAAGAATTGTGCAATCCATGCGTTGTTGTTGTTGAGCCTCTCTACAAACTCACACTCCCTGTAGTGGGTACAAACCGAAATAGATGGAACTCCCTCCTTGGGCTGGCACTCGAAGTCCACTTAAGTCCACTTAAGCTTGGGAACACTCGTGTACTAAACAGCACTTGCAGACTTGGCTTTTGCTCAAGCGTGCTATGTCAAAGACAATTTTCACAAAAATGAATGGATGACCAAAATGAGTGCCTCTTGTTCTTTTTATCAAAGAGCCTCCAAGATGCCCATGTGGGCCCAGCTTGACTTTCCCCCACCAACTTCACTCTAATGAGAGTATGTTGCCCATGTGGGCCGCAATTCTCTGAGTGGCCCCCACATACCACTAGTGGTTCGATCTTCTCCTCCATCCTCTAATGTTTGGGCTCAAATTTGATCAAAAATACATGTGTGACCTTTAAACCCACACTTCCTAAGTGCTAATGCGAATTAATTCAAAAATGACAAAAAATTAATATTTCCCTTAGCAATGTTGCTAAGTGGGAATATCACAATGGACTTTTGCATTGGAGGTAGCTTACTCATGGTTGCTAGACTTCACATGGATGCTTGATTAGCACTCTTCCCTTATAAAGAATGTCAGCCACATGGAGGAGGTTGTTTGCTATGAATATAATTCATAACAAAATAAATAAATATAAATAATATAAATACTAAGTAATCAAGTAATGATTATGTGAAAAAGTCATTAGTTAAGTGAAAAGGCATGTCTAAAAGACATGCCCATTCACGAAAGGACACCTGCTTAGGTATATATATGCGGGTCCTCATTGTAAACATTCATCTTATACATTTTACACATATTAATAAATTATTATTATCAAATACTTGTGTGTATTTTACCATATTAAGTCTTCAAGCTATCAGTTTTCTTGCTTCAACGATAGTTTTTATGCTTCAGTGGTATCAAAGCCATGGCACACAATATAATCATGCGGGTCTTTGAACGTTGTTCGACGCACAATGTGCCATTACGTTCACAACCTGATTACGTTGAACAGTTTAGTATTCGAGAAGAATTTCAGCGATTAGAAAAATCATTTGCAGAAGTTAAAGCATGTCGAAAGGAAATCAATAATAAGGAAGATGATAGCGAAGGTGAAACAAAACTAGATGAAGCATTAGATGATTATAATGTTGAAGATGAAGATGTCGCAGAAAATGATCTAGATGATGATCCGAATGAAGTTGATACAGATCAAGATGATGATACAAATGAATCTAGTCTTGAGGTGAATATTTCTGCTATGGCTATCTCCACTCAAAAAGTGGAACTGATAGATCCTGAATCTGGTCCATTTAAGGTGTTGCCAGTTACTTACAGCAATAATGTGGTATCTATTCCACTGCATGATTCCACAACCACTACCATATCTGAGAATCTGGATAGCTTTGCAATTCTTCCTGATTCTGAGCCCAAATTGTCACAAACAGCGGCTAGCCTAGTGTGGCCAATGCACAACCAAATTAGTAAAAGACAGTACCATCGTTTATTGCACTCAATTTCCTCTGTACTTTGTTATAACTATATGGAAGGTCCGTCGGAACTGATGACCCGTGCAGGGGTTGTGAGCCGAATGTTTCAATTATTGGACTACGCCATACTAGACGAAGATCGATGAGAAGAATACCCCTTGGGATGGGATGCGAGGGATAGGACAATCTCGCAAGTAGAAGACGGGGATATAATAATGAGGTGCTTTGAGATTTTGTATTTCCTAAGTTCGGTTAACATTGGGTGTCTGGAGAATGTGAGAATCATGAAACATAGTGGTTTTAAAGTTTTTGATGCTTTCCGCTCAGCGATCCAATGATTCCTTTCCCCTGAGACTCTGGAATCTCATGTGATATCGGTGTTATCTGTTCTTTGCAACCTGTTGGAAAATACTCGTTATATTGAGATGGAGAAAACAGATGATGGGGACTTAGATTCATTGGGAGAGCTGGATTTTGGAATTTTCAATTACGAGGGATTGACTACGATTGCCATAAGACTTTTTGCGGTTGTTGAATCCAATACAACACTGCCTTCGCATAATTTGGCTTTCTTGTTTCCCTCCTTCCACGAGAAAATAAGGCCTGCTTATGGGACCACTATATGTCCGATTTGATATAATCTCGCGTCCACGCAAATGTTTTATGATGACTACATAGTCTATCTGCCAATTAGTCAAATGCGTGCAGACTTCACGATAATAGCATTTGCAAATAATGTTGGAGAGATGATGCATGCACACATTATGTCCATCCATGTATATGGGCAGAGCCAAATAAACGAGAATCTTCTGACCAAACACAGTCTACGGGATGGCCAACATGAATCACCTCACTTCCTTCCTGCCTGTCACCATCTCGATCCACGAGGACGATGATGCCCTCGTGTCCAACTCAGCGATATCTCTGCCACCTCTTACACTATTCCTCTCCCCTGTTGTAATGTTTATAATTCCATTTGACCATGGTTGCCTTGCTAGCTTCATGGTCTAGTTGGACCTGAACTGTCGCGGCATTGATTCAAGAGATAAACAAGAAGGGCCTCCTCTTGCTTCCTGTCGCACTATCTGTTCGAGTGATCCCTGTCAGCAAGGGCCAAACAAGACAGCCGCCTTTAACCACTCGTCGTGCTACCCAGTTGTCGGCTCTATCATTGTATTAGTGTTGGTCAACCCAGTTCCACCGTTTTGTACAGTTGTGTCTAGCCAGAAAACTATATAACTTTTAATATAAAGTTAATTATAAAAACATAAAAACTATATTTTAATTATAGGATGTATATTGTTACATATATTAATTATGTAATTGAAATATATATATATATATAGGTTACAACTACTAAATAAAAAAAAAATAAAATTATTAAATTTAAAAATAAAAAATAAAAAAAATTATACAATATGATATATATTATATTATAAATGTTATTACAAAAAATGAGTTAGATAAAAAATGAGTACAAAAAAAAAAAAAAAAAAAAAAATTAAAATAAGAAAAAAAAATATATATATATATATATATAGTAATATTAAAAAATAGAGTATAAATAAAAAACAATAAAAAAAAATCAATAACCGGACCAAATGCCGAGTTACAGGAATCAATTAGAAGATGGCTACCAATGACGCAGTGAAATGAAGAAAGTATTAGCGGTCAAGTGAAAAGAAGACGTTCGTGGCAAATAAGAGATCAAGTCCTTTCATCAACAAGCTTTGAGAACAAAGCTTTTGAAGGGGGGGGCTATGTTATGAATATAATTCATAACAAAATAAATAAATATAAATAATATAAATACTAAGTAATCAAGTAGTGATTATGTTAAGAAGTTGGAAAACACATTATGGAGAGAGGGGGGATAGGGCAGGACTGAGGCAACGACAGATAAGAGCTAGGGTTTGCAAAAAACTATTTAGGCGTTGAACGCCATGGAGTGGTGCAAAGGGGGGAGCTCCACTTCCTCCTACACTCAGGCAGTCTTCAACTGAAGCAAGAAACCGCTGGAGGTTGAAAGACGTCTTACAGGACAAGGGAAAGGGAACATCGACGATGCACAGGAGCAAACGAATAAAAGGGAGGAAGACAGATTAAAAGAAAAAGAGGAAGAGGACAAGAAACAGGATGCAGAAAACAAAAAACAAAAGGGTCCATGTAAGCCTAAAGACCGTGATCACACCCAGAGTGGTATTAAGTGATCCTGCACTGCAGGCGCATAGGGATCACATGAGGACTTATGCTATCATTTGTAAATTCATGGGGTTAAGGCCCACAGAGAAGGCGCTACAGACGTGGATTAAATATCACTGGAAACCTAAAGGGGATATAGACTTACATCTTGGGTCAAAGAGTTTCTTCACTGTAGTCTTTACTAATATTGAGGATAAAGACAGGGTGTTTGAAGGAGGGCCCTACTTCTATGCAGCTGCAGGCCTCTATATGCAGCCTTGGATGATGAATTTTGTCCCGGAGCGCGAGACTTTTACTTTGGTCCCAGTTTGGGTACGACTCTACTCCTTACCTCTAGATTACTGGCAACCAGAATCTTTACCAGCAATAGCAAATAAATTAGGGCGTTTTGTTAAAATCTCTGAGGCTACCAGAAGAGGAAAGTACACCTCTTTCAACTGTATATGTGTGGAGATGGATCTCTCTGGAGCTCTACCGAATGAGGTAATCTTGGAAGTTTTTGATGAAGAATGGGTGCAAACAGTGTATTATGAACATATTCCTTTTAGATGTCGCAAATGCCATGAACATGGGCATCTATTCAGAGAATGCCCTCTCAACAAAACAGAGAGCAAAAGTAAAGTTACAACAGTGAAAGACACTGAGAGCTTTCATAAAGTTGGAAATAGAGGAAAGGGGGGTAAAAGGTTGCAAAAGAAAAACCACAGAGAGGGACAACTGGCAAGTCCGAACAAGTACCAAGTACTAGAAGAAGAGGAAGAGGTAACAAATGTAGATCAAGTCATGGAGGGCAGCCCTAAGGAGAAGGAAAAGGAAGTAAATAGTGAGAAGACACAAGACATTAACCAACAAAATGGGACTATGTTGAGCAACATGGAAATGCACCAAGAAATGACCCCGAGTGAGGTGGAAACGGAAGTTCATGAACTCCAGGATATTCTCGAAAGAGAACACCTAGATCTGGAAAGATTCTTGAAACAGGGGACCATGGGAGGGGTGGATTCACTACCTCAAGAGGAGTTTAATAGAGTGCAGCAGTTGTTTCTATGGAGAACTCAAGCTAAAGGGCTGGGAGGGAAAAGAAACCTCGATCCTAGGAACCCAGGAAGGAAAAGGGGCAGGAAAAAACAAAATGAGCTATTGATGGAATGTGGAAAACTGATGATAGATTCAGGTAAGATGAAAGACCTGACCAACTACTCCTTTACAAATCTTTCATAATGAAGTTCACATCTTGGAATATTAGAGGCCTAGGAAGTAAAAAGAAACAAAGGATTCTTAACAACAGAATGAAACAAAAAACTCCTGATATGATTTTATCCAGGAAACTAAATGTTCCATTCAAAAAATAAGGGAAATACACAGTAAATGGCTCAATAGATATGAATTTCTAGAAGTCAAGGCAGACAAAACAGCAGGAGGCATTCTTACATTTTGGAACCCCCAAAAAGATTGGCATAGTGGATGCAGAGGCATCTAGGAATTATTTATCAGTGGTTATTCAGCCTGTGGGAGACAGGGAAATTTATTTAATCACAAACGTTTATGGCCCTCAGAGACCTGATGATAAACTCAGGCTTCTTGCTTCTCTTGAAGATCTAAGAGATAGACATTCAGTGATACCATGGATTCTGGGCGGGGACTTTAACATGATCAAATCCCTGTCGAAAAAAAAAGGTGGGACCAGAACTATAAGCAGAGACTCTATAGCATTTCAAAATCTTATAGACAACATGAAGCTAGTTGACACAGATACAAGTAATGGCCTCTTTACCTAGAACAATAAAAGAGGAGGAGAGTCTCAAGTAGCCTCAAAGTTAGACAGGTCCATAATCTCAGAAGACCTTATGCTCACAGGCCTTGATATGACAATGAGAATTCTCCCCTTCAGTGGCTTAGACCATTGGCCTGTTCAATTTGAGGTTAATGGCATTGGAACCCCAAAGAACAAACCTTTTAGATTTGAAAATAACTGGCTCACCCATCCAGAATTTATTAGCAACATTGAAAAATGGTGGAAAGAAGATCTGTAGATCTAGGGAACGAGAATGTTTCTATTACACAAAAGATTGAAACACATTAAGCTCAGGCTCAAAGATTGGAATAAGAATGAGTTTGGCAATATTTTTGAAGCGAAAAAAGTTGTTGAAAGAAAAATGCAGGAACTTAATCAAACCCTTATCACAGATGGCTTTGATGGGGAAAGAAATGAACAAGCCAACAAGCATCAACAAGAGTGGGAGGATTTATGTAAACAAGAGGAAATATTTTGGAGACAAAAATCAAGAGTTCAATGACTAAAAGAAGGGGAGAGAAACACAAGGTTTTTCCACAGATCTACAATGGAGAACAGGTCTCACAACAGGATCTCAACGATCAAGGACTCCGGAGGCCAACTTCTCAACACCCATAAAGATATAGAAGTTGTGTTGGTTCAACATTTTCAAAGCATAGCAGAGGAACCCATCTTAGATAGAACTCAATTTATCAGGGACTTCACAAAGCACATTCCTAAGCTAGTAACAAGAGAAGATAATTACAATCTTAATAGGTCGGTGAATGAAGAGGAGGTTAGTGATGTCATCAATGAAATGTAGAATGGAAAAGCACCAGGCTCTGATGGTTTCAATGTAGATTTCTTTAAAGCATGCTGGAATATTATCAAGCAAGATATTCTGAATGTAGTGGAGGACTCCAGGAATAATAGAACCATATTGAAGGTGCTCAATACATCCTTCATCTCCTTGATTCCCAAATAGGACAATGCTATGACTCCAGACAGATTCATAACTATAGCTTTGTGCAATGTGGTGTATAAGATAATATCCAAAATAATTGCCAACAGACTTAAACCCCTTCTTCCTACTCTGGTTTCTATGGAGCAAACGGGACATGTGGAGGGCAGACAAATTCTCAATAATATCATTCAAGCGCATGAGGTGGTTCATTCATTGATGAGTAATAGGAAGGCGGGAATAATTATGCAATTGGACCTAGCAAAAGCTTATGATAAGTTAAATTGGACCTATATTAGGAAGGTCCTTCTAGCCTTTGGATTTGACCACAACTTGGTAAGGTGGGTTGGCCCTAGTGACTTCCTCTAATTTTTCAATTCTGGTTGATGGTTCTCCATCTAAGACTTTTAAACCTTCAAGAGGCCTCAAGCAAGGAGATCCTCTCTCCCCCTTTCTCTTTATTCTCATGATGGAAGGACTTGGACGAACCATCAAGTCTGCTAAAGAAGCAGGTAAGATCCAGGGCCTCAAACTTTCCGAGAACAGGTAGGGTTTGACCCATCAACAATTTGTTGATGATACCATGCTACAGGGCATTCCCACGGTCAAAGAAGCATTAGCTTATAAACAAATCCTGAGTGACTTTGCTATGGCAGCGGGTACAGAGGTAAGCCTCTCCAAATCAAAGATTTTTTTTTGAATACTAACATTGCTATTCAGCGGAATATCTCTAGAATTCTAGGCTTTCAAAGAGATATGCTATCTTCCAAATATTTGGGAGTACCGCTTACAGACAAACCTCTGAACAAGACTGTTTGGGAACCAGTGATTAACAAGTTGCAGGACAAGACTCGAAAATGGACAATCAAATCTTTGAACTTGGCGGGCTAACTGGTGTTTACAAAAGCTGTCCTTCAAACAATCCCCATATTCATGTTTTAAGCCCTTCCAGCTCCTAAAGGAGTTATGCAACAATGTAGAAATATTCAAAGAGACTTTCTTTGGAGTAAAGGGGAGGAGAGGAAGAAATGGGCCTTGGTAGCTTGGAAAACTATTTGTAAACCTAAAAACCACTGAGACCTTGGACTGGATGATCCTGAAGTGCTAAACAAAATTCTAGGGGCAAAATTATGGTGGAGATGGATAAAAGATTTCGATGCTTCGTGGGCTCGAATTTGGAAAGAGAAATACGCTAGTAATTGGCAAAACAAGGACCACATAAGGATGTCTGGTACCATAAAATGCTCCCACATCGTGAATAAAGCTTGGGAGAATAGAGACATAGTTCAAAAGAATAGCTTCTGGGAAATTAGAGCGGGAGACCTGGCATGGTTTTGGGAGGATAAATGGCAACAGGAACCTAAATTGTTAAGGGAGGACTTTGTGGATCTCAAGAATGATACTGACACCAAAGGGTTACTAAGGGTAAAAGATTTTTTGGGATCAGACAAATAGTGAAGGAAAATGGAGAACCTGGAAGAAAATGGAATACAGGGATGACAGCCCCTTGAAAGTAAAGGTTGATGCTCTTATAGCAATGTTGGACCAAAGAAAAATATTGATATCAACTGATCATGACCAACTTAGATGGGGCGATAACAATGAAGGCACCTTTAACCTTAAAGAGGCAAAGCGCTTAGCCCTGGAGCTTGATTCTACAGAACCGGATTGGGTTTGGAAGAATCTATGGAAGGACCAAGGATGGATGAAAACCAAACTGTTCATGTGCCTGGTACATCATAAGAAAATTCTGACTTGGGAAAACATCCGGAAGAGGGGCGTTTTAGGCCCATCCAGATGCCAGCTTTGTGAGTCACAAGAGGAGACAATGGAGCACCTCCTCAACCCCTGCGTATTCATCTCCGCGCTATGGGATGGCATTGCCTTAATTTTCAGACAAACAGACAAGGACAGAGGAAGCATTACCAATACCCTTAGCAACTGGAGAAGAAACTTCTCTGATTATGAAACGATAAATAGAGCTTGGGATTTAACTCCAAGCTTCCTAATATGGAATGTCTGGAAAGAGCGCAACAATAAAATCTTCAAAGATAAAAAAAGTTCCTCCCAAAGCATCATGGAACAGATCTTAAGACAACTTAAGGAGACAGTTGGGACTTTAGTGCAAACATCCCTTAAAAATCCCCCTTCAAATGCTGATATGCAGATACTTCTTCAGTTGGGCATGTAGGGGCTTATTCCTTAGGGCAAGATCAGGATGGTAAAGCAATCGGTCACTGAGAACGACTTCTGGCATCCTCCCCCTCAGGGATTTATGAAATGTAACATAGACGGCGCCTCTAAAGGCAATCCGAGTATAGCTAGTTATGGTGGGGTGTTAAGGGATGAAAAGGGCTGCATACATTACATTTTTCACTTCAATTTGGGAAGGGCCATAAACAATATGGCGGAGCTTATGGCACTTGAGCAATGTTTAGAAATCTTGAAGCACGACAATCTTCAAAATATCATAATTGAAGTTGAATCTGAGCTGATCATCAATTCGGTCAAGAGAAGTTGTTGTGGTTTGGCTCCGGAAAAGGTCTCGAGACACTGGAGGCTGCTTCAGGTATATCAAAGAATTCATCTCCACCTTCAGAACATGAGAACCTTAAGTTTCATACATGTGCGAAGGACGGTCAACAAATTGGCGAACATAGTTGCTAATAAAGGGGCTCTCTGCACTAAAAGCAGCAATAAGTATAGATGGCAAGAGGTTCCACAAGGCAGATTGAGGGATGATTGTCTCAACCAGGCAAAAGAGGACCGAGTGATATATCAAAACAGAGACTATCAACAGTGGCAGAGGCTGGGTTTAGCAAATACACATTTAATATGAAGTGGTTTTCCAGAGGTAATTTTGCAAATGGTACGCAGGCCTTTGCTAGCTTTTTCAGCCCAAAACAGCTTAGACACAGAGTTCTAGGGAGGCAGTTGTTCGGTAGCCTAGGGTTTTTTGTTAAACCTACTCCTAATATAGATCATCTCAGTTTTGCTTGGTGGAAAAAGGGGATGAAGAGCATTCAATTAGAAGGTACAGCAGAGTCCCACCTTAGGTACATAATTGGTGGCATTGGTTACAATGAACCGGTGTGGTTGGTCTACAGGTTTTCGGGTGCTCGGACGGCAGGAATCCCTCCTGGTTTTCTTCTTAAGAAGACTCCTCTCATCTACTAGATCAAGCGACTGAGGATCAAGGGTGGAGAGTCAAATTGTAGTTCGATGGGTTCAGGCCAGAGTCTTTGCTTCTTCAACAGACTGGAAATTTTCCTCATAACAACCTATTCTGTCAATACCGCCCTCAAGGTGGTTTACAGATTATCGGAAGCTCTCAACACCGGGAGTGGTTTCACTGATTTGAGCCCAATGTCACTCAACATGCAACACGTGGCTATAGTAGGAGAGAGAATACCGCCCTCATCGAGCAGGGATTCTCTGGGCTTCTTTTCCATCTAATATGTTCCTCAACCGTTGGATCTGGCGAGGCAGATCAACGGCCCAGATGCATCATGCAGGTTGGTGGGTCCGGGTTTGAGGCATGTCTCTCAGTTATCGTTCGTGCGTGTCTAGCTTCGTGGCGGGCTCCAAGGAATTTCGAGTGGGCCACATATGCATGGTTTATTCCCCTTTTACGGACCTGAAATCTGAATAGCTAGGGTTTTATTCCTTTTCGGGTCCGGTTACAATTCCATCTTTGGTGGTTTTCGTTCGCTCCGTTGTTACGGATTATAATGCATATATTTTATGAATGACCTTTTGATAGGGAAGTGTACCCATGGCTCAACGGTTTAGCCTTTGGTTGGTTGCCCCAGACCCTGGGGGGGAGTTTTTTTCTATGTCCCCAGTTTCCTTTGGGTTGATTGTAATTTATGTAATTAATTCTTTTTGGTTATTTTGAATAGAAGGCACGACTCTTGCATTAGCAAAAAAAAGATTATGTTAAGAAGTCATTAGTTAAGTGAAAAGGCATGTCTAAAAGACATGCCCATTCACGAAAGGACACCTGCTTAGGTATATATATGTGGGTCCTCATTGTAAACATTCATCTTATACATTTTATACATATTAATAAATTATTATTATTAAATACCTGTGTGTATTTTAACATATTAAGTCTTCAAGCTATCAGTTTTCTTGCTTCAGCCATAGTTTTTATGCTTCATTGTTTGCTTGGAAAATGCCATGGATTAGAGGAGGAGCATTTCACATTCTAGAGGAGGCCATTGAGCATTGGACATCATTTATATGCTTGAATTCTTGCATGGAGACTTGGAGTCGACTAGGGATGCCTCAATTGTGACATTGATCAGGTAGGTGGAGTGGGCCTACAGGAGCACATGGTCTATGAAAGGCACTTGCGCAATGGGGCCCTTGGAGGAGCATTGGACCTTGGATGAGAATTGCCCCTATTTTGGAGCCTTGCTTGCATTTGACCAAGGTTACCAAAGCACGGAGCAAAGCAAGAGCAAGAGAACTGAGAACATCATGTTCCAAAAAACCAAGAATGAAGCATCTCAGGAGATATATATAAAAACATGCAAATTGCCGATTTAGTTGCGGAACATATCAAAACATGAATACTTGTATATTGATGAAGATAGAAATGACATCCATAATACATTAATAATTAATCATTTGAGTATCAACCATCTAGATTCTAGCAATTACAAACAAACAAACAAATTAAGCCATATAATAGAAATTAGACCATTAACTTATGGAATGAAATAGGTTATCTAGCAACTATCAACAAGACCAAATAGTTATGTTTACAAAATAGGCCATCTACACAGAAATGAAGATTGACAGGTTCAAAACACTAAACTAAGATAGTTGTCAAATTCTATGAATTTATTATCTATGAAAAATAAAGCAGTGAAAAAGGAGAAACAATTATTTTAATATCTATGATTCTATCTACTAATCATTCCTCCTTACAAGACCACAACTATTGTGTGGGCCTCCACACAGTGGTATTGGAGCCAAAGCAAGAAGAAATTGTGAAGCAAATGGAAACGAAATTGAAGATGAAGCCCCTACTACCATAGCTAGAGTCTTGGACATGGGGAAGGTTACAACAAAATATTGTTTTTCAAGATAAAGTCCAAAAATCAAGTGTGAGACCCATTGCACCTCAGAGAGGGCCATTGTCACCTCACCAACCCTCTTCTCGCTTCTACCTAGCTCTCCTCCAGCAAAAGGGGGGTTCTTCTTGGAATAAGATTGTTAGGGTTTGGTAGTTCCAAAATTCAAGTTCAAAGGTTCTTATGGCTCAATCTAACGGCTAAGATCAACAAATAGAGGATCAAATAGGTTCCCAAACACACACAATCAAGGAATTATTGGACAAGGGATAGTATTGGAGAGGGAACCCTAGCAAAACAATTTTATAGATTGGAAGAAAAGTGGGTGATGGGCAACAGAAGATCGGGGTCTTAGAATACCGATATAATTTTTTAGGGCATATGGAGTCAAGGAGCAAAACAATTGGAAAGAAATGGTGATGGATGTCAGAGAAAGGAACCAAGGGGGACAAGTACGTGTTCCTTAAACCTTCAATCCTAATGTCCTTAAATCTTCAAAGATGGCATAAAGGAGCGAATTTTACCAAGATTATCTCAAAAAGAACTTGATGAGAGGCTCAAAGAGCCTTGGAGTAGATATAGCTTCAAGGACTAGGGTGGACTAACTAGTGTACCCTAGAGGATAGAGCTAGGCACTTTGCAAGGACTAGGGTGGACTAACTAATGTACCCTAGAGGATTGGGCTAGGCGCCTTGTAATATTAAGGATAAACATCTAAGGGAGCTTAACCAAGGTCACCTCAAAGAAGTTAAGGACAATATGTCGAAGGACAATAAAGAGATAAAAACACCAAGAAAACTATGGTGAATATTAATAACCCTTTTCCATCAACAAAAGACAAGATTGAAAGAAGATAACTCGCATTTGATAGCCTACATCATCAAAATTCACCAATAATTATCCATGAAAGCAGTCTACCCACATCAACAAAGCCTTCTCATTAAAATCTACCAAAACCCATCAAGAAAAGAGAATCATCCATATCACAAAAATTCAAACAGAGTGAGAGTGAACTTGAGTGAGAGCGAGTGAATGCTCCAAATGAATTTGATTTGCTTGTATATATAGGCTTGAGGTGAGGTCGAATTGCCTTGTTTGAGGCCAACTTGATCTCCTTGAGGCCAACTTGGTGTGGAGGTGTCAAATACCTAATTTGACTCAATAATAAATTTTTTTTCATGATTCAAAATCTCAAGAAGGATCTCATAAAATGTAAAATGACTCTAATGACTCAATATAAATCCTAGGAGTCCACAATGAGGACTTTTACTAATAAAAGATGACCCATGCATGAAATCCATGCTTTAATAAGTCATTGTATAATAATAAAAAATTTCTTTATCATTCTTTTGGCAAGTACATTACATAATGACTCAAATACATTTATAAAGACCGAACCTAATTACATTTTTCAACATTCCCTCTTAACTAGGGAGGTATTCATCACAACATATACAAGTACAAGGAAGATCTCAAAACATATGAACCATGAAGAGTTTAGGCACCGCAATGCCATGGACTAGATTCATGACCAGGGCAATCTATCCAAGGCCCTCCAACAGTTTAGGCACTCACAATGCCATGGACTAGATTCCTGACCAGAGCAATCTATCCAGGTGGGACTAAGATGGACTAAAGCTTTCAGCCTCTCTAGGTACCATCAAGCTTACTTTCTAACCATCAACCCAGGGATCCGAGTGTGTATCCGAGCTCAAAGCTCCATGACCAACGCCACCCTCCCTACTTCGAGATCCAGACATCAACACATAGTGCTGGCCAAATGTCCTTCCAGGCAATGTGTCTCACACACAAAGCCTCAACAAATCTCTTCCAAACTTTTATCATACTGTAGCTTCATGATCCCTTCCTACACCAAGTTCCTAATGTAGTGGAACTTATTATTGATATGATTCATCCTAGCATAAAACACGGGATCTTCAAACATCTTGATGCAACTTTGATTGTCACAATTCATCATAGTAGGACACAAAGGCTTTTCTAACAAATTTGTCAGAAGCTTCCTTAACCATACAGCCTCCTTTCCTACTTCACATGCAGCCATATATTCTGCTTCAATACTATGCAAAGCAACGGGATCTCGCTTTCTACTAATCCATGAGATCATGGCAGATCCCAAACTAAAGCATCCACCTGTAGTGCTTCTTCCATCGGTCTCACTACCACCCCAATCAAAATCTGTGAAGGGATTTCCTTGCTATCGTACTTTAGGCAATGATGTATAGTGCCACAAAGATATCTCAATATATGCTTGGCAGCTATCCAGTGACCATGACAAGGCTCCAACTGAAACTAACTAAGAATGTTCACAGCAAAGCATATATTCGGCCTAGTATTTACCAAATACATTAGAGAACCCACCAACTTACGATAGGAGGTAGGATCTACGAGACTTGAGTCAGAGCTCCTCAACTTCTTGATATTGATGATCATAGGAGTAGTCATGGGCTTGGAATCCATCATCCCAAATTTGTGCAACAACTTGATGATATACTTTCCTTGCCCCAAATATATCTCCCTAGGCTTCTGTCATACTTCCAGACCTAGGTAATAGTGCATCAACCCCAGATCCTTCATCTCAAATTCAACTACCAGCATCTTCTTGCATTCTTGTATCCTTCGCTCCACACCTATAATGAATAGATCATCCACATATAGTAGAATAATGACTGGCTCATTATCCACGACCTTAGTGTAGAGATTTGGATCAGAATGCTCTTCATGAACCCAATTCTTAGAAGGTATGCATCCATTCTTGCATACCATGCCCTTGGAGCTTGCTTTAAACCATATAGGGCCTTCTTGAGTCTACAGACATGTGTATCTTTGCTATTTACTTCAAAACCTTTGGGTTGTTCAATGTATACTTCGTCATCGATGGTTCCATTCAGAAATGTTGTCTTCACATCCATTTGATGGATATTCTATCCCATTGTAGCAGCCAATGAAACCAAAGATCTAATAGTAGTATACCTTGCAGTGGGTGCAAAGGTTTCTTCATAATCTATGCCTTCCTTTTAAAAGAAACCCCTTGCAACAAATTTAGCTTTGTATTTGTCTATACCTCCATCAACAGTGTGCTTGACCTTGTAGATCCATTTGGATGTGACAACCGATTTGTCACTAGGTCTAAGAACAATTTCCCAACTCCCATTCTTCATGATGGATTGATATTCTTCCTGCATTGCCTTCTTCCATACTTCTTGATGAGCAGCTTCTTCAAATGTAGATGGTTCAACTTCAATCAGTTTTGTCATATATGCAACATATCCAAAATATCTTTTCGGCCTTTTACTTTCTCTAAAAGTTCCTTTTGTAGCTCCATGTCCTTAAGCATCTTCAAGAGTAGCTTTTAACCAATTTGACCTCTTCCTTGTGTTCAGTATGATCACAGGTTGAACAGGCTCACTTGGTCCTTCTTCTTCGAATATTGGTATATCTTCGTCATTGGAATCAATAGGAATGTCCTTGGATCTTTTGTAGGCATAATTTTCATCAAATATAATGTTCCTACTTACTTCAATATGTCTTCCTTCCTTGAAGTAGATTCTATATGCCTTTGAAGAGAGACTATAGCCAAGGAAGATCCCTTTGATGCTTGTAGAATCTAACATCTTTCGTTTGTCCTTTGGAATGTGGATATGGGTGAGACTCCCAAAGATTCAGAGATGGTCCACACTTGGCTTCTTCCTTATGAATGCCATAGTTTTAAAACTCTAACTCCGACTCCGACTCGGCCGAGCAATGATTCCGACTCCGACTCCGAAACGGTAATGACTCAGCCGGCTCGTTTTCAATGACTCGGTCGTTGTAAAAAATACATTAAATATTTAGTTTTTTTATAAAAAAACATAATTTTGAAGATTTTAAACATAATTTTAAAGATTTCAGTGTGCTCGACAGATTGTCTCAGTTACACCGCCACAAGAGAAGGTTCTTCCACTTCAACCCAGCTCAGACTATGAATTTGTACTTCCTTGTCTCGTCGGAAAAAGATCGCTACAAATTTAATAGAAAGCATGACATTAAGCATACAAGAGAATAGTGTCTAATTACTAAGATTGCACGGTACCAAGCACAATGCCGCATTGGGTGGTCTTTGAATTCGAGTCTTAAAGCGTAAAAGAATCAAGAGAGTGTGGGAATGAGTAAAGTCCCGGTTCCTCAAACCATTCAGAGCTATGCAAATGGTTTAATAGTTTCAATTGAATTGTGAAGGAATTTTGTAAAGCAAGAGCGACGATGGCTCTGCATATATGTGCACCTGTGGGATTGAACTGAACCTGCAAGGCGGCGTTTTGTTTGGTTCCAAAGCAAATTTGTTTGAGAAGAGTGCCTAGCTAAAGATCCATAGTATAGAAATTGTCGAGAAACTAAAGTTGAAATTATCGTTAGCTAATAGCCTGAGAGTCAGCCTATGAATTAGAAGGTGGCCTCATCAGTCGAAACTCGAAAGTCAACGTTCATTCAAAATACTAAAGATTTCAGTGTGCTAGCAACTCGGCCGTTTCATATCGGACTCGGTCCGTTTCGGCCGAGTCATTGTTGACTCGGCCTTCCGAACCGGGTTATGCACCGTTTTCATGCGGAGGCTATCGAAACGGACCAACTCGGCCGAGTCAATGTTGACTCGGCCGTTTCTTAAAACAATGGTGAATGCTTCCTCAAGTGTCATATTCTCAAGAATTCTATGAGGACTTCTATTTTGAATATACATTGTTGTCATTGTTGCTTCTCCCCATAGAAATTTTGGTAAGTCTTAATCAAGGAGCATTCTTCATATACCTTCTTTAATTGTCCTACTCTTTCTTTTTGTCACTCCATTTTGTTCGGGATAGTAGGGAACAATGAGCTCCTTCTTAATTCCTACTTCTTTACAATATGCAATCAATTCTTTTGAAGTGTATTCCCCACCATTGTCGAATCTCAAAGTCTTTACTTTTTTTTTTCAATTAGGGTTTCCACTCCAGATCTAAACTCCTTGAATTTTTCAAATACTTCATCATTTTCCTTGAGAAGGTAGAGCCATGTCTTTCTAGAGTGATCATCAATGAATGTTACATAGTAAGACGACCTCCAAGTGATTTGTCAGACATGGGCCCACACACATTAGAATGAATGAGGTCTAATATTCCTTTAGACCTTGTTTCACTATTTGAAAATGGTTTTCTTGTATGTTTACCCAAAGAACATCCCTTGAAAACTGCTTCACGATCTTCTTTGACATCGGGGATGCCATGAACTAGTTGATTAAGAGTTGGAATAACCTTATAGTGTAGATGACCATATCTTCTATGCCATAGCTCAATGGGATTGATTTCCATATGAACTAGGGGTTGAGGAGGTGGTGTAATGACTCTCTATAAGCTTCCTTCATGAACTCCAATAACCCTAGCTTTATCAATGCTTGAATCTTTTCCCCAAACCAAAACCTTTCCATCAACAAAAGCAACTCTATCCCCTTTATCTTCTAAGCAATAAATTGAAAGCAAATTCTTTTTCAAACATGGAACATATAATATATCATTGAGATGTAGTTTAGCTCCATTCTAGCTTCAAAGTTGTTGATCCCATGCCTTTAACAAGATAGCTTTTGATGTCTCCCAATTCCACTGCATGAGAAGATGGTTCCTTTGATAGAGTGTGAAGTTGTTTACTTTCCCCTGTCATATGCCTTGATGCTCCACTATCAATAATCCATGCATTATCATCATTAAGTGTGTGATACTCCCACTTAGCTGCTAAGGGGAAATATCAATTTTGCCCAATTTTGTCTTATTTTGTACTTTCACTTAGGAAAAGTGGGTTTGAGGGTCCCACTTGAATTTTGCAGTTAAGAAGAGGCCCAAACATTAGGAGAAGGGGAGAAAATCAAATTGTTGATGGTAAGGGAGGGCCAATCATGGAGAAATACGGCCCCATAGGAAGTATGCACTCATTGGAGGGAAATTGGTGGGGGAAAGTCGATGGTTGTGTCCACATGGGAAATTGGGAAGCACTTTGACAAAAGAGGAGGCGGCAATCACTTTTGGGCATACTTGATCATTTGAGTTTTCTCTTAGACTAGCATGCTTGAGCTGAAGCCAAGTCTGCAGGTGTTGTTGAGCACAAGAGATTTCCAGGTAGAAATCTCACCCCTTGCTTCGGTGGACTTCGAGTGCCAACGCAAGGAGGGAGTCTCATCTTTTTCGCATTGATCCGGGAGCAGCGTAGTGGGAATTTGGAGGAGTTCCAGCAGCAACAGCGTAGGGACTGCGTTGTCCTTGTTAGTGCCACACGTGGGACTTGAGGAGAGAAGGGAGTTTGGGGTTGAGATTTGAGAGTCCCGAAAGGAGAATTGTTGAAGATTTAGCCATTTTGGGGACAACCAGCAGCAGGACTTATAGTAGGGTCGATATACCCATCAACAGCAGGAGCTAGGGGAAATTGGGGCGAAATTCCAAGGTCAATATTTGGCCAATTCCTTCGTGGGTCTTGTGGGTTATTGGAGGAGAGCCCGAGGTTAATTTCCAAGAATTTTCTAAGCACCGAAGGAGGCCCTAGCAACTATTCTTTACAACTAGCAGCTCATTTTCTGGCAATTTAGCATAGAGCCAAAGAGAGATCAGCCAGCATCTTTGATTGACTTGTCTTCTCCACTTGGGCTTTGCTAACTTGCCTTAGGCAAGCCTAGGAGCACACTTTCCAAACAACAGATTGTAACTCCATGCTTTCATAATAAAATGGCTTAGCACAACACAGTTTTTGGCTCTATATCGTGATCTAATTTGCGTGCAATTTTTCTATGTATTTTTACTATGCATGCTTTGTTTATTACTATACATTTTCCTTAGGGATATTACAGTGGTATCAAATCTCATAAGCTTGGCTTAGCCTATGGCAATAACATCAGTCTATGACACCAGTAGACCAACAAAACGTAACTTTCCGAAGGCAAAGGTACAAAAGCAGAGAGAGGCAGCTATAAATTACCCCAGTTCCAGTGATAGCTGAACCAGAGGTCGAAAGGCCAAACATGGGGGATAACGAGGGAGACCAAAGGAGTAAAGAGGAGGAGTTTGCCCAACATCTTCTCAAGGTCGTGCAGGATTTGTCTAAGGGTATTGAGGAGTTGAGGCAGCAAAATTGCAGTAACAACAGGGGCAAAGGGATTCAAGGAGAATTCAAAATTGGCAACGGCTCTGGTATTTCGCATCACCAAGGGGGTCATGGCCCCAACGCACCCCTCATTCCCAGCACAACACCCAAGGCCACTATTCCCACATTTATAGCCTCTGGTGCTAGAGAGCCGCAAGGGCAAGAGGAGCTGCCCATAGGGGGCTATTTTGTGGAGTATCAATCCTATGGGCCTGACTTTGGAGAGGCCATTACCTTGAGGGACTTTTATCAACTAAAAGGTAATAACAAGGGAAAAGGGCAAGGTGGAGGAAGCTACATCCACGGTAACAATTTACAACGCACCATGGGGAGATTGTTACTCCCATCTTTCAATGGTTCGTCCAAGAGCTCAACGAAAGCATGGGCTGACAATTTGATGATGGAAGAAGAGGCAATTAAAATTGCCACATTGCATTTAGAAGGGGAAGCTCATGACTAGTGGTTCCATGGGCTAACCACGATGGGGCATGTCAAAGTGACAGCCTACGAGCATTTCACTACCAGGGTGTTGGAGGGTTTCAAGAGGAGAGACCTAGAGGAGCATTTTGGGGAGCTAAAAGGGCTCAAACAGACGGGAAGCACTGAGAGCTACATCTCAGAGTTTATGAGGTTGTCAGTGATGGTGCCTAATCTATCAGAGGCCAGGAGGGTCTTCATGTTTGTAGAGGGGTTAGCACAGCCATTGACGGGATTGGTGAAGTCCAACAGGCCCACTACCTTGCAGGACGCAGTAGGGAGGGCCCGAGATCTGCAGGATGCTCTACCTAGTGCTAGAGCATCATTACCACCTAGACAGGGTTTCCAACAAATGGGAAGAGACACTAAGGCTCCACCACTGAGAGCCAATGAGGGGCGTGGGTAGCTGGATGAGGAGACCTAGAGAGACCTCGAGAGGAGGAAGTTGTGTTTCACCTGTCAAGAACCATGCGCACTAGGCCATAGATGCAAAGGAAGCAAGGCCCATTACATTGAGGTCTTTTATGACAATGACCTGGAGGACGATGTAGAGTTGGAGCTGGGTGGAGATGACAGCGTAGCACATGTGGAGAGGGGGCTACCACCACCACCAACACTAGGGGGAGCTCCCTTTGCACCAGCAGGAGGGGTTTTTACATCTCTATGTGGGGCACCTAAGTTTTTGACCTTGAGGATCAAGGGCACGTGTGTCTCAGTTTTGATGGACAGTGCGACTAATCACAATTTCTTTGATGCATAGATGGTTCAGACGAGGGGCATCACAACCCAGGATTTTGAGGGATTTTCAGTTCTTGTGCCAAGACATATAACTATGTAGTGCACACGCTATGTTCCCCCCTTGACAGTGACCATTGGGAACTATTTAGTGACAACCACTTTATTTGTGGTGGATTTCAGACGCCAATGTGGTGATGGGTGTCCAGTGGCTCTATTCGCTTGGCTAAGTCACTACCGATTGGAGGAAGCTGAAGATGGAATTCACAGGACCAGATGGAAAATTGGTTTTGCTATGAGCTATGCACTCTTACCCTCCACAGACTGCTTCGGCCCACGAGATGGAGGTTGATTTGAGGCATGGCGACATTGAGTGGGTCCAAAGTGGGTCGTGGAGTTGAGGGATTTTTAGGCTGAGGATTAGCCCAAGCCATCGCACCAAAGCATACAAGCTATTTTGGACAGGTACCTGGTCGTGTTTGGAGACATACTACTCGGGCAACCACCTGATCAAGGTTTTGAGCCTACTATTGAGCTAGAGCCAGCAGTACAATTACTACCTCGTACAGACATACCAAGGCATATAGTGATGAGATTGAGAGGGCCATTCATGAGTTGTTGGCAATTGGGCTCCAACCCTTTTGCTTCATCAGTTATCTTGGTGAAGAAGAAGGATGGGACTTACGCATGTGCATCAACTACCGGGCCCTCAACAAGAAGACCTTGAAGAACTGTTACCCTATCTTGTGCATAGATGAGTTGATGGACGAACTAAGGGGGTTAAGTTCTTCTCCAAGATTGACTTACATTCAGGGTACCAGTACCACCTAATCAGGGTGAGGGATCAGGACATCCCTAAGACAGCTTTCTGGTGCCACTATGGGCACTTCGATTCTTGGTTATGCCTTTCGAGCTAACCAACACACCTGTGACCTTCCAATCCGGCATGAACCATGTGTTTCGTGGGCAATTGTAGAAGTTCTTGTTGGTGTTCTTCAATGATATTTTAATCTATAGCCGGACCTGGCAGGAACCCTTGCAGCATTTGGAGACAGTATTGCGTATTTTGGAGGAGCAGCAGTTTTACGCTAAGTTGTCCAAGTGTGAGTTCGGTTTGATGGAGATGCTCTATCTAGGGCACATTATTGGGGAGGACGGTGTGAGAGTCCATGAGGAGAAGATCAGGGCCATCTGGGACTGTCCAGAGCCCGGGAATGTGAGGGAGTTGAGGAGTTTGTGGGTATATGCACCTACTACAAGGCGTTCATGAAGGGCTTCTCTCAGTTGGTAGCTCCCCTCACCAATTTGATGAAGAAGGGGGTATTTGAATGGACAGATGGGGCACAGCTTGCAAGAGGCCCGGTGTTGGCACTCCCAGATTTCGCACAGCCCTTTGTACTTGAATGTGATGCATCCAGAGAGGGTGTAGGAGCAGTTTTGATGCAGGGGGTACACCCGATAGCTTTCGAGAACCGGAAGCTACTGCACCATGAGAGGTTGTACTCCATTTACGACAAAGAGATGCTAGCAATCATGCATTTGCCAACCAAGTTCAGGCAATACTTGCTGGGAAACAGCATCCGGGTCAAGACAAATCACAACAGTCTCAGATTCTTCTTGGAGCAAAACAGTTGCAGCAGAGGCAACAGAAGTGGGTGAGCAAGCTCCAGGCATACGACTTTGACATTGAGTATGTCAAAGGAACGCATAATGTGGTAGCTGATGCGTTGTCCAGGAGGCCAGCTACCATTTCACTGATAAGCAATGCACCAGACTAGAGGGCACAGTTACTGGTGGAGTATTCCAAGGATTAATTTGCATGTGAGGTCCTTGATGGTGCAGTGGCGGATGACTAGTATAGGGTGATGAATGAGGCGATTTACTTCCGGGACCGGATTTATTTAGTACCTAGCTCCCAGTGGAGGGATAAGATCATGCAAGTTGCCCATAACTCACCATTAGCAGGGCATCATGGGTTTACCAAGACATACAGGGCCATCAAGGAGCGTTTTGCATGGAGGGGCCTTAAGGATGATGTTCTGAGGCATGTCCGAGAGTGTGACACATGTCAAAGGAACAACGGTGAGAAGACACACCCTATTGGGTTACAACTTACTACAGCCTCTTCCTATCCCTGAGGGGAAATGGGAGAGTGTGTCGATGGATTTTGTCATCGAGTTGCCCACAGTTCAGGGAAAGGACTACATATACGTGGTGGTGGACCGATTGACAAAGTTTGCCCACTTTTTCGCCATCTCGGCCCAGTCTTCAGCCTCATAGGTGGCCAAACTGTATTTCAGGGAGGTATTTCGACTTCATGGTCTCTCGAAGACCATTGCCAGTAATCGGGACAGCAAGTTCATAGGGGGATTTTGGCAGGAGTTATTTCAACTAGTGGGCACAGAGCTCACTCTGAGTACCAGTTATCAAGCCCAGATCGATGGGCAGACAAAGATAATCAACAAATGGCTAGAAAGTTACCTACGCAACTATGTGACGCGCCATCAACGTGCACGGATATGGTGGTTGCATTTGGGCGAGTACTGCTACAACACAACGTATCACATGTCCATAGGTATGTACCCATTCAGAGCTTTGTACAGTTATGATGCATTATCTTTTGCTGATGTGATGTTTGGAGACAGCAAGGCCCCTAGTGCCACGGATTGGATATGGGAGAGCCAAGATATCTTGCGGGCTCTCAAAGATAACCTGCAGACTACACAGAACCAGCAGAAGCTCTATGCAGATAGAGGTCGAGTCAAGAGGCAGTTTGAGGTTGGGGATTTGGTCTTCTTGAGACTTCAGTCGTACAGCCTGTCGACACTCAAACAGAAGGCGGCCGAGAAGCTCAAGCCTCACTTCTATGGGTTGTACAGAGTCACCCAAAGAGTTGGGGAGGTAGCATACGAGTTGGAGCTACCCGGGGAGTCGAGTTCATAACATTTTTCATGTGTCTTGCGGCTTGCTTGAAAAAGGCATTGGGTCAACGGGTGACCACAGCTACAGAGCTACCACCCATGGATGATGAGGGGCACTTGGTTCTGGAGCCGGAAGCTATTGTAGACACCTGTGAGAGGCACTTGCAAAACAAGGTTATCAAAGAATTTTTTTATCAAATGAAGGAACCTGCCAGATGAGGATGCCACTTGGGAGGGAGAGCAGACACTTCAACATCCTTCATTGCAGTTGCTTGAGGACAAGCAAGGGAGGACTGTGATATTCCCACTTAGCAATATTGCTAAGGGAAAATATAAATTTTGCCCAATTTTGTCTTATTTCATATTTGCACTTAGGAAAAGTGGGTTTGAGGTTCCCACTTGAAGTTTGGAATTAAGAAGAGGCTCAAACATTAGGAGAAGGGGAGAAAATCGAATTATTGGTGGTAAGTGGGGGCCACTCATGGAGAAATAAGGCCCCATAGAAAGTACGCACTCATTGGAGGGAAATTGGTGGGGGAAAGTCGATGGTTGGGCCCACATGGGCAATTAGGAGGCACTTTGACAAAAGTGGAGGCAATCACTTTTGGGTATTCTTGATCATTTGAGTTTTCTATTAGACTAGCACGCTTGAGTTGAAGCCAAGTCTACAAGTGTTGTTCAGCACAAGAGCTTCCAGGCGGAAATATCACCCTTTGCTTCAGTGGACTTCGAGTGCCAACCCAAGGAGGCAATCTCATCCTTTTTAGATCGATCCGGGAGCAGCGTAGTGGGAGTTTGGAGGAGTTCCAGCAGCAACAACATAGTGACTGTGTTTTCCTTGTTAGTGCCACATGTGGGACTTGAGGAGAGAAGGGAGTTTGGGGCTAAGATTTGTGGGGGAGTCCAAGAAGGAGAATTGCTGAAGATTTCAGCCATTTTGGGGACACTCAACAGCAGGATTTACAGGTGGGTCAAAATACCTAGCGCCAAGAGGAGCTAGGGGAAATTGGGTAGAAATTCCAAGGTCAACATTTGGCCAATTCCTTCGTGGGTTTTTGTGGGTTATTGGAGGAGAGCCCGAGGTTAATTTCCCAGAGTTTTCTGAGCATCAAAGGAGGCCCTAACAACTATTGTTTACAGCTAGTAGCTCATTTTTTGGGCAGTCCAGCACAAAGCCAGAGAGAGAGATCAGCCAATAGCTTTGGGGGACTTGTCTTCTTCACTTGGGCTTTGCTAGGTTGCCTTAGGCAAGCCCAAGTGCACACTTTCCAAACATCAGATTGTAACCCCATGCTTTCATAATAAAATGGCTTAGCACAGAGCAGTTTTGGCTCTATATCGTGGTATGATTTGTGTGCAATTTTTCTATGTATTTTTACCATGTATGCTTTATTTATTACTATAAATTTTCCTTGGGGATATTACAATGTGAACCTGTAAGTGCAGCTAAGAGCCCTTGACTTTTGACCTTGTTGAATAAGTAGTAGAAGATCTTCTTGATCTATCTTCCTGCAATATTGAATCCCTTTCAACATATGATTGAGGGAGTAACCATTTCCTTCAAGCCAACAAAGTGATCTTCAATCTTCCTTGACCTTAGCTCTGATACCATGTTGAGAAATTAATGCTAGTAGAGTTAGGGTTAGATTTCGCTTTCTTGATAATTACTTGTGAATTATGTTGCCTTCTTTTACTTCTTTGTTATATTATCTTTCATCAAACAATTACCAAATTATGTATGTATGAAGATCACAAAAACACAAGACACAAGATGTAGGCACTCTACCAAGATAAAACCCCTATTTAGGGGAAAACCCAGTCAAAATCTCTTCAATAGTTTTCTTGAGACTCTTCAACCCATACACAAACCTCCTCCAACCACCAAGTCAGCCTCCTCTTACAGCAACTTCGACCTTGAAGCAGCAACATTTCGACCCAGCAAATGGCAGTGGCAGCAGCGGCACTTCGACCCAGCGAATGGCAGCAGTAGCAATTTCAACTAGACAAAAAAGACTTTGATCTCCTAGAGGAGCCCACATGAGAGACAGAGAGATAGCCCAAAATTTCTATCTTGCCTTCTTCCTATTTCTCCAACTTCGCACTCCTTTTAACCTCCTTTCCTACTTCGCACTTTTCCAGCTCTTTCTTCTAGATATCGAACTTGTGTGAGAGTGAGTGACTACTCCAAATGAATTCGATCTGCTTGTATATATAGGCTTGAGGTGAGGTCGAATTTCCTCTGGTGTGGAGGTGTCAAATACCTAATTTGACTCAATAATAAATCTTTTTACATGATTCAAAAGCCCAAGAAGGGTCTCATAAAATGTACAATGACTCTAATGACTCAATATAAATCCTAGGAGTCCACAATGGGAAATTTGACTAATAAAAGATGACCCAAGCATGAAATCTGTGCTTTAATAAGTCATTCTAATAATGATAATAAAATTTATTTTTCATTCTTTTGACAAGTACATTACATAATGACTCAAATACATTTTGAAGACCGAACCTAGGTACATTTTTCATCAACGGGATCATGCAACCAGACCCCTTGCTGGATCCAAAGGACTCCGATAGTGAAACAATGCCATTGTTGCCCCCCTAGCTGTTTCCTATCAGACTAGGGCACTCTTGAGTCTTGACATCATCGACCTCCAGCCCTAGACTTATTCACTTACCCTTCTACCTGATCCAGTAATATACATGTTTATGAAGTTGTTCTATTATTGTATCCTTTTTCATTTTATCCTAGATTTAGCTTTGGCAATTTTCTAGGAGTTTGTGTTTACACTCCCACATCATACTCGTATTGGTTGTATCCTTTTGTCTCGTTGACCTATTTATGGTCATTCGTTGGACATTAAAAAAATTATCATCTTAGCTCAACAGCAGAAGAAGATGCATACAAAACATTTTCAACAAATAGAATCATCTTTTTCACCCATGCAACACAAACTCAGAAACATTATGTTCTTATGATTAATTTTAATTATGCCTCAGAATAGCATGAAACAGTAAGTAACTATCACGCAGGTTTATGGTAGCTATCCAAACACGTCACTCATTTGGAAAGTAGCAAATGCCTGGGAACAACATGTTACATGACAAAGGTACAAGAAGGCAGAAAAGAAAAGCTGTCAACCATGTTTCATGGTCCCATTCAAGTCAAAGGCAACATTTTCTAAAGAGCAAACAACCAGGATACATATAAGAAAAGAACCAAAAGGCAGAAAAATTCCATGTCATGACCAACTAGTTAGAATATTTGATCAAGCCCATTCTCAAGGAAGAAAGATTAAACTGTCACAGAAGAGTTGCTAAACGCTGACTTCGATTCTTCAATCATATAACCAACAATGAAAGCTAAATATTTTGTTGAAATTTTTGAAAGCTTTCATCAACTTATTACGGATGCTAGAAGTGAAATTTTCCATATAAAGAATACAATACTATATCATTGAATGTAGAATTCACAATCTCAATATAATATGTACAAGTACCAACTTCGAGGCTGTTGTTTCTGAGACATCTGTCAAAACATTTTGTACCTCACTTGAACAACTTTGCATGGACAATACAAGCAGAAACTTCCAGGAATGGTATTCTATATGTTTTTTGATGCAGGAATTACAGTTTCAACTTAAGTAGCACTCAATGTAACACAAACAATCTGAATTAAACAGCAACCACTCTTACCAGAATGCATGCATCATTTTCATAACAAAGTTAAGTTGACCAATATTTTATCACCTGGTTACACTCTCTTAGTTATTTACTAGGTCAATACCAAAATATCATTGTGAAACCACGAAAGTCTGTAGGGACAAATACCTGGTGATCCTCTTGCACTTTGCAGAACCGCAAAAAGTTGTTTCCTCGCTTCACGAGAGAATGAGACATTTCTACCATTGGAATCATCACCAGTTGCAACATTCTATCACAGAAATCACCGAAGCTTTAAGGTATCATCTAAAAGGCAATAGCTATAAAGTCCAGAACTTATAAGCCAGTTAGATTTCATTGGGATATTTTACTCATACTGACCGAAAATAAGACTGTGGATAAATTCAATTTAGGATGTACAAGCAAATCCTTGATGCGTGGCAGTGGGTAAACTGTTTCTCCACCATTTTGAGAGAGTATCTTGGCAATGTCAATTGATTCAATCCCTGCATGGATTGAAAAAAGATTAGTTACACTGTAAATATGTAGGTAATCAGTATCTCATGTTGAAAATGCAGACCCACTCTCACATACATTAGAACATACTAATAAAGCAGCAGACCGGCAGGTGAGACAACTTAAGATGCCAACACATGTTTAGCTATCACAATAGTATGAAATAAATAAAAAATTTACACACTTAGGATGCAAATGCATGAAATAACCATTTTTTTCTTTTCATCATCTCTTTAGCTATCACAATAGTATGAAGTAAATAAAATATTTACTCACTTAGGATGCAAATGCATGAAATAACCATTTTTTTTCTTTTCATTATCAGGAAAAGCTCTTAGCGTAACAATTTCTAATGTTTCAAGATTTTTCATAAAAATCAGATATCCAAAAAGCTAGAATTTCTTAACATGCACACAAAATACTCACTACTTCACAACAGATTTATTTATATTGACAAAACCTACACATCCATTTCTTGTGAAGTGTTGTTTCACATGCATCTACTACCTGTATTCATTATCTTGTACATGGGAAGGTCATCTGGGCATACCAATACGTTTTCACCACATGTTTCTCTTTGAATATCAAAGATGAGGGAAGATAAGTTTATCAGTGTCCAACAAATGACTCAAAAAGTATATAAACAGGACTAAAAGTTACAACCAGTGACATAAGGTACACTGTGGGAGTGCAAAGGCAGCTCTTCAATTCATGCTAAAGTTAGAAAATCTAAGCGCATGTTCATCCACTAAAGTTTAAACACCTAACTAATAAAGCTAACAATGGTTTTATGAATATAATTTATAGTGAAATAATAGAAAATAATGTAAGCAATAGTAATCATAATTAATGATTAATTAGTTAAATAGTTAGTAATCATGAGGTATGTCCCTAAGGACATAACCGTTGTGAAGAGGTACCTACCTAGGATATATAAGCAGGTCCTCACCCTCATTGTAATCATCTCATCAATTCTTTTATATAATATTCAATTCACAATTACTTGTCCAACAATGGATGTCTTTGTCTTCAAAGTCTTCCGAAGATTACTCCATTGTGTATATGAACTGTGTTCGTTACATTGGTATCGGAGCATTCCTCTGAGTAAACGAACTTTGTTCATTACATTAGTATTAGAGCCACGTTCTCTGATCTTGACCATTGGACATTAAAGTCTTCGTCAACGTAGTTGTCATCGCGATCAAGCGTTTCGTTATATAGTTGGAGGTTTTCCATTCTGTTGGATTCGCTATCAGACCTTTGGCCATAAAATTATTTAAAAAATAAAAAATAAAAACAAACAAAAATTATATAAAAAAAAAATATATATATATATATATATATTAGAAAGAAAAAGTCAAAAAATAAGAAATAAGAATATATAAAAAATAGTGTATATATATATATATAATAAAAAAGAGAGATTAAAAAAGGAAGTTAATAAAAAAGAAAAAAAGCAGAAAATTGAAAAAAAAAAAAAAAATAAATAAAATTTTAAAAAATAAATAAATAAAGAGGAAAAGAAGAAAAGTAGCGCTTACCTCACACTTGCTCAGTGGTCGACGACCATCAATGTCAGGCTCAGCTCGGCTTACAACCGTCGTCCGTCCACACTACCATCGCACTGCTTCCCCATTGCAATTCGCAGCCCCACTGCACAAATATTGAATCGATTATAACATCGTCACCTGGCAAGTCATGGGCTATCTTCCGAATAGCTAGACCAAGTCACTACCACCACTGTGGAACGTCGCCAGCCATAGGTGAACCAGCTGCCACCTAGTGGACATCTGCAACCGATCCAGTTGCAAACCCTGCAACTTGAAATTGTGTAAGGAAAGAAAGGAAAAAAAAATATATATATATATATATACACACACAAACAAATAAGAATCGAATCTCTCTAGTCATCAAACAAGCAGTGAAGAATCGTCTGAAAAATTGGGTTCAGTTGTTATGTACAAGGAACGAACTAGTCTTTCTCGATATTAAAGTTAACATTGAGGGTACACCATATAGATTAACCTAAGAAATACCAAACGTCACGACCAGAAACCATGTCGGTTACCATTAATGGTTTTTATTTTAACTTCTTATCAAGATTGACGCTAAGGGTACAACGACAAAATTAGTGTAAGAAATCTCAAAGTTGGAAACCGGAAACTTGCTAGTTTACAATGAATAGTTTAAAATTAAAAGAAAATTAAAAATTTGTTGGAGCATTATCACAATCGACGGTGAATAATATAATACACGGTGCATATATAGCTTGAGTGATAGCTATATATAGGAATTATTATTACACTTATATATTAAAAAGTGAAAGGAAACTCCTTATAAAGTGAAGGAATCTCCTTTTATTAAAGCATAAGAGTTTATGCTACATAAAGAGTAATAGATAAGGAAAGTATCAAGGTATTTTTTTAAGATTGAGAAAATAAAAAGGGATATAACACTCTTAAGGCATCAAATAAGTTTATTATAAGGGCACTCAAGTTATAATTAAAAAAAAAAGTAATTGAATTATTTACTTCCCCAAGTTTTCAAGGAAAGGCATAATACAAGGTGTTTAAGAAGGTAAAAATAAAAAGAAAAAAGGGGTTTTGAAGTACAAAGTTCAAAGAAACTTGAAAATATATACCTAAAAACAAGTCTTTAGTTAGAATTTTTTTATAAATTATCAACAAAATGGAGTCCAATTCGAACAAAGAAACTATGGATTCCATACATAGCTCTACATTTTGGTCCAGATGTCCATTTTGTCGAACAGAAGATCAGTATTCATCGATTTTCAAAAATCACAATACTTTGTCCAAAATGTCAAAGATTGTTTACTTTGGAAGAATATCAAGGTAATACCCATACACAAATTAAAAGATTAAAAAAAGAAATCGCAAAAATTCCACAAAAGAACGAAGCAAAAAGAAGTATAAATACTTTGTCCAAAATGTCAAAGATTGTTTACTTTGGAAGAATATCAAGGTAATACCCATACACAAATTAAAAGATTAAAAAAAGAAATCGCAAAACTTCAACAAAAGAACGAAGCATCAGAAAAGAAGTATAAAGATCTCGAAGATTGGTTTATGAAGGTCAAGAAGTATAAAGATCTCGAAGATTGGTTTATGAAGGTCAAGAAGTCTAAAGATACAAGGAAAAAATTAAAAGAAGAAAAAAAATGTCTCGAGAAGAAATTCAACAAGAATCTATCCAAGAAAGAAAAGGAAAATTTGCACTTAAAAGACCTGAATCAAAGGTTATTAGAATAAATCAAGTGTTTAAAAGATGAGAAGCTTGAATACCAAAATAAAGTTGACTCAGAAAATGAGGAACTCTTACGACTCAGAAACCATAATCAAAATCTACTCACTTAAATCAAGAAACTTAAGGATGATAAGAAATCATTGAAAAACAAATTAGAAGAACTTTTCACGAAAGTAGTATCGAAGTCCTCAATTCAAGTTGAAGAAAAGGGAACAAACATAGATCCTATTAATCTCACAGTTCAGACAAATCCAAATCCAATTGAAGTGAAGACATACTTAGAGGTTGCAGTTCAAACAATGGAAATTCCAAGTGATGATTCAGTAACTGTTGATTTGTTGTAGCGTCGGATGTGCTCTAGCCACAATATTTGGTGGAGAGGTTGGGGCACATGAGATCTCCAATGCCCATAAAGAGTTTGGGCAGATTCTAAACAGTTCAGGAGATATTAAAATAATTAATATTTTTAATGGAGTCCCCAAGTCCAAACTTAGGGAAATTAAAATATTAATGTGGATTAATATAAAACGGTGTTATAATAGTCCAAAAGACATGGATCAAGCCAGATCTAATCTTAGCCGTTGATTAGGGACTTAATCTCGGTCATTGATATGTCAAGGAGAAAAGTATAAGAGGAGGCTTGAGGGTCACTTGGAGAGCACACTAGATGATCAGTCATTCTATTCTATAGAGTGGGGTTTGCTAAGAGAGATAAAATTAGTGATCAGAGTTGCAGTTGAGAGGCATTGAGTATAGAGAGACAAAGAGGCAGAGATAGTGCCGAGAGATCAGCACAGGGGCCAGAAAGAGTGACGCAGTAGCAGCCAGGGCTCACGCAGGGCCACGCAGAGGTAGCCAGGAGCTGCGCAGTCCTTCAAAGAGGCCAGCATTGCTGACGTAGAGGGCCAGAAGGTTGACGCGGGGCCTCCTGAGGCTGACGCAGGCCCATTCAGGGTGACGCAAGGCCGGTGCTGGGAAGAGAGAGGCTGACGCAGTCCAGAAAGGTAGACGTTGGGGTTTCTGGGACAGATTGGAGCTGAGGAGCTGCCAGAAGGTTTATCTGGGGTTTCAACCGGGACATTTGTCTCAGACTGAGAGCTACTACTGCCAAGGAAATTCTCTGTTGGGTAAGCTGGATTTTGCACCCAGATTGTACTCTGAAATTGCTTAATAAGAAAACCCTCAAATAGTTGCACTAGTTTTCCCGCATTGGGATTTTTCGGGGACATTGGTCCAAAAATAACGGTGTCATTTTGTGTACTTGTTTTTGTTTCCTTCAGTTGATGATCTGTAATATGTTAAGCATGCACTAGTGTTTATTTTCAGTATTTACATTGTAAATAACTTTTAAGTAATAGAACAAGTAGGTACGAATAAATCAGTAAAGTGCATGGAGGGTTTCTAACTGGTAGACTTAGAAACTTCAACATGGTATCAGAGCATTGTTGCAGATCACAAGAGAACTGAGGACATCATCCGAGCGGAGCAATAGCTGCAGAAAACAGTTGTCCCGAGTGATAAAAGTTGTTTCTAGCAGAGCAGCAACAAGGGAAGGGTGACGCAGTGCCTGCGTCATCAAGGGTGAGCCAGGAAGAGGCAGCACAGAGGCTAAGCGAGGCTAAGGGAGACTCACGCAGAGCCACACAAAAGCTAGGAGGGCTGACGCAGTTGGCTGAGGAGGCCAGGTTGCTGGTGCTGGGATTGCGCAGAGCCTAGGAGCTCTCACCTTCAGGTTGTTTAGGTTTAGGAGGTTGTGGGAAAGTTGCAAAGTGGAGTTGGTGAGGTACTGTAGTCAGAGCAGGACCTGACAGGGCAAGGCCAGGAGGAGGGAGTTGCTACCGAAGGTTTCTAGCCAAGAAATCCGGATCAGTGGTGTGGTTGTACAGATGATCAGAGTAGGGGGCATCTCGACATCGACAGAAGGATTTCCAGGAGGGAAATCGAGAATCAAAGGGAGTCACATCGAGAACTTGCAGGAGGAAGTAGTAGAGCATCATGGCACTACACGAAGTAAGAGACCAGGATAGGCTAGAGAGAGCGTCAAACTTCGCAATCTGGAAGGCCATAATCTTATTCGTACTCGACAGAAATCATGTCAAGCACTTCTCCTTGAAGACGATAGCTATCCCAGTCGACCAAGCTGAGAACAACTAGTACGAGGAGGCAATGGCAAGGGCCAAGAGAATCATCCTTGACGAGGTCAAGGACCATGTAGTACCACACATTGCCAAGAAGGAAACAACAAATGAGATGTGGGAGGCCCTAAAGAAATTGTATCAGATACTTCTATGCAGAGAAGAATGTTACTAGAAAATTAGTTGAGGTCATATCAGATGAAGAAGGGAGAGCTGATTAACACTTTCCTCGGAGGACTGAATGGGATCTGAGATCAGTTGACTGCCATAGAAGCCACAGCAGATCAGGTATTGATGGTGACAATAGCCCTGAATGCAGTCTCAAATACTGGGCAAATGGACACTTTCACCTTGGGATGAGATGTGGGTGGCTCTTCGCCAAGAAGAAATCAGACGGCAGTCAAAGGCGGGAAGCAGCAGTAAGGGGATCAAAGTCAAAAAGGATCAGAGTCATGGATACCTCTCATATGTCTAGAGGCACCACTGTCTACTAACCAAATGTCATTGTGATCTGCAATAGTGCATATAAAGTCAAAAAAGAAAAAGTAATCCATATCATTTGTACTTTCATTCATGGATCTCTTCTGATATGGATGCTCATCATCATCAATGTTTGTTGTTGAAGCATACTTCTTGCCCTTCCTCTTCATATCATTTTTCCTTCAAGACACTTGTTTTTATAGTGACCAAACTTGTGACAACCAAAACACTGAATATTTGACATATCCTTCTTTTTCCAATCCTAAACGGGAGCATGTCTTCTACTTGCATTTCTTTTATGAAATTTTCCAAAATTCCTTTTTCCTTTACCATTCTTCATATGAGTTGCAAATGCTTGGGACTCACCATGTTGAGGTCTCTGAATCTTCCCCTTTGATACTACCCTAGACTCCTCTTGATACAAATGAATCCCATGAATCTGGAAACCCATTAAGTGTCACAGTTACGAGTTCGCATTCATCAATATTTTCTCCAATGGCATTGAGTTCATCTCTCAACTAAGAGATCCTCATGAAGTAGGAAGGCGCAGTATCTAATCTAGACATCTGAATATCACGAAGTTGATTTCTCAAAGCCATCTTTTGACCAATGTTGTTGATTGCATACAGCCCTACTAAGGCATCATATATTTGCTTTGAAGTCTGCAGCCCTGCAACAAATGGAATCAAATGATCTTTGATGAATTCAACAAGAATCCTCTTGGCCTTAGTTTCAATCTTCTTGTCCTTGGCCTTTCCCTCATCATCATGAGGTTCAGTAATCTTTCCTTGCACATATTCCATTACATCATTCTCTTCAAGAATGAAATCCATTCTGGTCTTCCAAGCCCTAAAATTTGTTGTACCTTCCAGCCTTTCTTCAGGCTTGATAGAGGCAGCCATCTGGTCAAAGATATGGTCACAGATTAAATTGCAGAATAGATGTCTTCAAGGAGTAATCTCAGTCGCCTTTCTTCACCAAAGCTCTAATACCATGGTGATTTTCTAGTGCTCATTAGACAAGCACAATTTTCTGCAATTGATAATTTGTTAATTACTTTAATGATATATGATATTACTTTAGCAAATTCCAGACTATCATTAAGCAATTACACTTCAGAAAACTCAATTGTAAATGCAATAGAAACAGTAAAGATCACAGTAGAAAAGCCATACACAATAGACACCAAAATTTTGCCCTGGGAAACCCAAACTCGGAAGAAAACCCAGCAATATTTTCTAGGAGAAATTGTTCAGTTCAGCAGAAGTACAATCTGATATTTTCAAGTCAAACTTGGTCGACCCAGACCAAAAATCCAGCACAGGTCAAACCTGGTCAAACAGGCCAAAATTCAGCCTTCTGCAACTACCCAGAACTTCTGTCAACCTGAGTCAAACAGGCTGAAATTTGGCCTCCTACAACTTCGCAGAAACTTGGTCAAACTCTGCCCTGAAATACTCAGTCAATTCTGATCAACGTTGGTCAAAACTCGGCTGCTCAGAAATTTGGCTCCTCGGAAATCTTCGGCCTCTTCCCCAGACTGCTTTTCACGTGTGAAAGAGAAAGAACGTGTGAGTGGTGAGTGAGTTATCAAATGAGAAGTTTAAGTGTCTATTTATAGTGATTTTAGAGTGCCCAAGTGGCACGCTGTTTCTGCTTGGGCCGACCTGAACTTTTGGGGCCAACTTGAGCAATTTAAATTCAAATTTAAATTTAATTTTCCCTCCTTTTAAATTTCTTTCATGGGCCGACTTGTGTAGCTGGGGAATACCTCCCGCAGCTACCCAAAAATCAACACAAATGACAAAATCTGATCAGAAGAACTCTCTGATACATTATGTATAGTATCCAACTGTGGGGCATCCAAATATGTTCAAAACTTCAAAATAGATAATAAACTGTCTGGTATGTTGTAGCACTGTCTCTTTGAAGGTGAATTGCAGTCACAAGTCAACATTCTTGATTATCAAAGGACAACCTTGGTTTCCCAAAGCTTTGCTTCAGAAGACACAACCTTAGTTTTGCCAAGCTTATAGCTTTAAACGACACAACCTTCGGTTCCTCATGCTTGTTAATGTAGATTTCAAACAGTGGATCAACCCAAATGTTAGAATGACTGTTCAAATATTCCCAGGGTGTCCAAGGGGAGCAAACTACAATAGTAGAATGTCAGAACTTACCAAAATGCCCTTTATAATGTAGAATAAATATTAACTCCATAAGAAGATCATGAAAGACTCATTTCAAAGCCTTGAAATTTGCAAACATACAGTGAACTCTCACGTATTGATATCTGACTTATTAAAAGCCATGCATATGAGGAAATTGTCCATAGTCTTATTAATAGCCATGCATATGAGGAAATTGTCCATAGTCTTATTAATAGCCATGTATATGAGGAAATTGTCTATACTCTTATTAATAGCCATGCCAAATCTTGAGAAAGGAGAATCAAAGTTGCCGGTATGAATAAAATGGAAAAGGCAACTTACCAGCAGGTTCGAAGAAGTTAGCACGCATTGGTGGCCTGTTTGAATTGATAATGATACGAGTCCTCCAAACATGTAAAGAGCCATCTTTAGAGAGTGTAATGAGAAATTGCCTCAAAGAATGCCATGCAACTGCAACAATTGGACTTGAGCTAACATGGGTACTGCATTTTCAGAAACAAGAAACTAATTTAAGATTAATGATGAATATTATTGAATCATAGTTGTTCCCCTTATTTACTGTGATAAATTTGAAAGCATATGACATGAAACTTTTCAGGGCATTTCTAACTTCAAGAAACTTTCAATCCCAAATGGGTGCTGCATTTTCAGAAACAAGAAACTAATTTAAGATTAATGATGAAGATTGAATCATAGCTGTTCCCCTTATTTACTGTGATAAATTTGAAAGCATAAGACAAGAAAGTTTTCAGAGCATTTCTAACTTCGAGAAACTTTCAATCACTGTACATGACAAAGGATTTCACTCAAACAATGTGACCTTAAAATAAATAAACTTATCAAAGAAACCAGGAATCTCATAAAAAACTGATGGGTGCTGCAAAGAACTCCCCACGATTAGTTCAAGCACGAAATCTTTGAAGTCTTACAACATTTACACAAATTTCTTACATATTTTATGGTCTAAAACCACACCATGATTTGCAATTATTAAAAAACAATGTTAACATTTTTAAAGTATATATCATGAATCCAATGGCTCTAATAACTTTCACTATCAAACTTAGATATCAATTTATCAAAGTGACTTATAAAGCTCAATTATGAGAATGGAAAACTAATCCCAACTAAAAGACTTTCTATTTGTGGTATTTCTTATTTCGTGTTCAGGAATAAGCACCGTTGCAAATGTTTTAAAAATAGAAACTCGACGAGGGTCACGACTCAGATTGAAGAGGAACAGGCTGATAAACCCGTTTACTAGAAAAATCAATAACCATGGAAAATTTAGGAAATACACACACACACACACACACAGATATATATATATATATATATATCAATTGGCTCTACCCTAGGTGGTTGAGAAGAGTGTTATCCTCCCCACCTAGGATCAATTCCCACAAGCTACAACCAACATGTAGAGCTCTTAATGAGAATATTGTTGTATCAGCCTTGAGCACTGAAGAATCCAGTTTACCAAGATACCATCCTTGACACATGGGAAAGTGCCCAGTAGGTTTAACCAGGATATAATATATATATATATATATATATATATAATAATGGTTATATTTCATATTTGATGTCGCATGTCATCCTATGTCACAAGGTTTGTCGAACTTTAACATTGAGGTTCGAATTTTGGCGAACCTTAAAAAAGTTTTGAGGTTCGGCGAACCTCATCAAACCTCATAGCCACTGACAAAGTCCATAGATCAAAACTCATAATCTCATTTCACAACTCAAGCTTGTAATTTATCCTTGCAGTTTCGATGTCTGCGATAACATTTTTGATGTTTTCTGATTTTGATTTCTTATTATTTTATCCTATAATTCATTATATATAGAAGAACCTAATGGCGAACCTCATCAAAGAATTCGAACTCAAACCCGACCTAATCATTGTCGAACGCGAACTCGAACCCGAACCCTGTGACATTGATGTCATCTATATATATATATATATATATATATATATATATATATATATATATGACATTAGACACCATTGTGTGTGCATAGGATGAGAGGACCATGGGCTGACTGACCACACCTTATGTTTCTGCTCTCGGCCCATATGACCTGACATCAGCATGCCATGTGGCAACCTCTAGGTGGTGCCACATGTCACTAGATTTAGCCTACTTGGCTATATGAAAACTCCAAACATGACTGCCACATGTCACTCATACAGAGCATCCCACGTCATCCATTAACGTCACCTGTGCTGAGTCAGATTGCCACACTGTCCACTTCTCATCTGCTCCACATGTCTGCTATGTCAACCTTGTATGCCATTTGTCTACAAATTGTCCTCTTCTCGTTGGGCCACGTCATTTGCAGAGCAACGTCATTGAGCCACTTCACCCATCGGGTTTCGAAAGGTCGTTAAACTCAGCACTAGTTCACTGCCCGATATCGCTCTTCACTGTCGGATCAAGTCTTCAGCACTCATTGATCTCATCAGATGCTAGCTGCATGTGAAATCCCATGCTTGTTGGTGTCTAATGTCAGATCCTGACAATTGATCCAACTCTTCCAACAAAGTCGAATCACATCAGGTGCACAAGCCTGCTTTAACTCCCACGCTAATCATTACCCAATGGTCATCAATCTGAAAGTTATTGGAGCGATCACGATTAGGCGGGGCCCCCTGCCAGCTCGTGGTTTAACCCAGGTTTAATAGTTTGTGGAACCTTGAAGCACGAAACCCATGCCAATCTTTAAACAGTTATAACTCCTCAATCCTTTGCATTTTTTTAGGCTAAAATATACCATTGGAAAGGTCTTTTTGAAGAATATCTAACCATACACTTTTCAGAGGCCCATACGCTAATCTAATGAGGCATAAATGCCTTCAAAGCTATAATCCCTATCCCTAAACTTAGTTGAGAAACAACATCCATTAATACTCTTACCAAGGTTCCAACTCCATCTCAACTACAACATTACAACCAGCGCCCCCTTAGCTTGATACTCTTTGACGTCAATGACAACCATTTTGCAACCTACTCAACATCCAGTTGGAACACTACAAATATGAAGAAGAACAAGAAATTTAAATTTTTTTTGAAATGAATGTAAAATCAATTAGCTTGTCTATGGAGTGAATTAAAATTAAATTTAATGTTAAATTTAGATGTTTTTTTGCCATAGAAGGGCCCCACTCCCTTCTTGGGCACTTGAGTGGGCCCACAAAAGCTAAACCACCGATGTATTTGCATGGAAACGTCGCCATTTTTACGAGATTGAACATCTATGCAGTAATGTCCTAAGAAAAAACTCAAGCTCCCATGCAACCAGCAATATCTCTCCATCTCAGTCCACAACCAACATGAAGTTCCAACAGCATATAGATGCAAAAAGGTTAAGTGACAAGAATTCCCCAACATCTCCAAAAGAGATACATACAAATGGAGGAAGCATGTGCATGGGAAGGAGAGGTGTCCAACTCTACACTACAAATGGCATTGGTGAACTTACCATCTTGTACTTGCATGGTGGAGTTTGGAGGTTGACACATGCTCTTTTGGATTGTTCCACATATCTCATGTATTGAGGACTTAGAAGACAACACCACTTATGGTTACAATACGTGTCCTATGATCAACTTTCGCCTTTTTACCCTCCTCACACCATATCACCTCATATCTCCCCACTTGCTCCTCAGGTAAGCCATTCAAATGGTCCTTCGTATTGATGTTACTTTATCATATTACATAATGTATGTTTAGTCTAACATAGCAAAAAACCTCATAACCTAACTGGTGAACAATGAAGTAAGATTTCCAAAATTGTCACACATAGTCTCTGGTGTGATCTTGTCCTTGTGATTTTCATTAGGGACCCAATAACTCCAACATTATGTAAAAATTACACATAATGAAGCACTTGATAAAAAGTCCAATTGAACTGACCTCTAACCAAATTGATCAACTATTTGCATTGAAGATATGTACAACTAGGGTAGTAAACCAAGGTATTACACAATGAAACTAGGTTGTCTCTTATAAATATTATTGTTACTTTCTAACTGGAAATCAAAAGAATTTGGGAAAGGATAGACGTGGTTAGGTCTACCAACCCTATTGCACTTATGTTAACCTATGTTTCGATGGATATAGTTGCAACATTGCACCATGAATTGGTTCTAGCCACTATGTTCTTAGCTTTTGCTAGGATAGGTACTAAGCTCTTGGTCACTTGTGGTTTTCCATATTTTATGAAAGGTAATCCTCTTCGTGATACAAAAGGGTCCCAACCCGTGCAAAACTAGACTACAATGAGTTACAAGGAAGCAAAAGGTTCTTCCACGCCTCTCATTTATTCACCCTTCTAAAGAAGACACTATTAGGTAAGCTTGGGTAGAAATTGAATAAGAGCATTGGAGTAGCATCTGTGAGAAAAGGCCTCTCTAATGTATAAGGCATTGCACTGCTAACTAGGATATCAGAAGAATATCTATAAAGATCAACCTCCCTCTAATCTCATAATATATAGATGATCTAAAGATAAGTGTTCTTTTATAGCTAACTCTAGCAAAGTCCACAAATACATTTTCCTTTGGCAAGATGAATATTTCTCTCATTCCTCTACTCCTATGAGCACACTCAAACTTGGCTAAGCAGAAGGTGAAACACGTTATAGAAAATATAGCACCTAGTGCAAAACCTCATTAGGTGACCTAGACAACGTACAACACATGTTACCACTATAACCTTAGCAATTACTACCCTCTCTCAATGAAGTATACAATCCAACATAAGGGAGTCTTCCCTAGTAAAACTTAGGGATCAAGAAACCCAAGGATCTTAAGCTAAATGTTAATTTTCATAGTGTTCTATGTTGATATAATTACTATAAAACAATTTCTTCAATTCCAATCACTCCAACAACAGTAAAGCATATAAATAGAACAATAAAAAATAAATGCATAATATAAGATAGCCAAGCACAATGAGACAGAGATTTAGTCAAAGACCAAGGAAAAACCCCACAATGGGGAAAACCCTTTGATCAAATTCTTCTTCTATTAAGTCAATCAATGTTCAGTGTGAGATACATAGTCCAAATAGTACATCCAACAATTAGTCAAAGATCAAAGCATTGACTTCCAAATCACCAATCAATGATGAGAGATAAAGTCAAATCTGGTCAAAGTACCAGTATGCAATTTTCACCCCTGTGGAACTATAGTCAACGACCAACCCTAACCACTCAAAGTCAACAGTCAAAATAGCTCAAAAGTATTCGGTCAACCTAGCAATGAATGTGGCCTTCCTTAGTCAAATCCACTCAAAATAGTGGCAAGGTTTGGTTAAAGGACAGAGAAAATCTATGAACAGATCTGCAGTCAAACCCTAGTCAACCCTGTGGTCAACTTCAGTGAACATGCCCAAATATCTTGGTCAATAGCTTAGTCAACGCAACCTCCCAAAATAGAAGAGATTTTGGTCAAACCAAGTCAAGATAAGCCCAAGTCAAACAGAGTCAACGCTCTCCAAAATAGAAAGCCAATTCGGCCAGATCAGAAAACCTAAGTTACTCTTGCAATTTCAAAGATGTACAAACCATTTGATGTGATGTGTGATAGATGATCTCCAAGTGAGGTCAACGATGGCCTATTTATATGAGGTTGAGGAGGGCTAATTTCAGTGTTTCACACATGTGGGGCTGACTTGTCAAACTCAAAGAAGCAATTTTCCTTTGACCATTTTGAAAATTTCTTTGATGAAGAGAGGTTCCTCCTTGGGGTTGTTGGGCATCTCCTTGGGGAAGTGAAGCTTGTAGATGCCAAATTTAACATTCCCTCTTAGCTAGGGAGGAATTTCCTATTGCACCATAAGTCTCATCCCAAATGTACATGTCTCAACACAAAAGAGGCTCATCTCATATGATCTCGCCTTATCTCAGCTAAACAATTGATCCACACGACAATAAGGGAGATCGGTTTACCACAACCATGTCCACGGCAATCATAAATGACCTTCGCAAATATCACACACCCTATGTCCACTAACTGACCCTCTCCAACTTGATCCTCAGTAATCAAGTGGTAGAACACCTACATCCAATACTTAGGGGAAATCAATTTACCACAACCAAGTCCATCGCAAGCACATCCGCCCTTGGTAAAGATCACACACACCTAAGCCTACTCTCCCATGTGACCAAGATGGGAGGTAATCCCAACAAACTTAACCAATTCCATGGCTAGTCATAAAGACTAGGAGCCTGAGCATAGCTTGGTGTTCACGATCAGCAATGTTCATTATTGGGCAGGGATACATTCTCCTGCAACCCAAGTTGTTCTCTGAAGAATAGGAACTTCGCTTTCAGCAACGGCTTGGTGAGAATGGTTGCTACTTGCTCATCAGTTCAGATGTGTTGGAGCCTCATTGCTCCTCTCAATACCATGTTTCTGATCAAGCAATACTTGATCTTGATGTGCTTGGACCTGTCATGGAATATTGGATTCTCTGAAAGTCCGATCCCGATTTGGTTGTCATAGTATATCATGGTCTTATCAAGCACCTCCTCAAATAGCTCTACAAAGAGATTTCACACCAATCCTATCTCACAACTAGCCATACAGCTGCAATGTACTCTGCCTCCGCGATACGGAGAGCGAAAAATTTTTGCTTCCGGCTCACCCAGGAAATTATGGCAGACCCCAAACTAAAACAACAATATGATGTGCTCTTCTTGTCAGTAACACTCCCAACCCAACCTATATCTATATAACCATGTAATCTCAACTCATCTTCGAAGGTGTATCTCAATCCATAGTTGATCATCCCATGTAGATATCTTAGCACATGTTTTAAGGCCACCCAGTGAGCATGCAAGGGATCCACAATAAACCGACTCAAGGTGTTGACAGCAAAACATATGTTTGGTCTTGTGTTGACCAAAGACATCAAGGCCCAATAAGTTGTTGATACAAGGATGGATCCGCTAGATCTGGTCCCACAACTTCACCACATAATTTCTTGAAGTTTACCTCCGTCGATGTGGCCACAGATTTGCAATTCACCATCCCAAATATCTCCAAAAGTTAGACAATATATTTTGCCTGGCTAACGAAGATCTCATCAGGTCTCTACCACACCTCTAAGCCCAGGAAATAGTGCATCAACCCGAGATCTTTCATCTCAAACTCAGAGGCAAGTTCCTTCTTACACTAGATGATCAGAGGCTCTCCCCTTGCCAAGAACAAGTCATCAACATATAAAACCAAAATCAAATCCATACCTCGGACAACCTTAAAGTAGAGGTTTGGATCAGCACTGCTTCTTGTGAATCCCAGCTTCATCAGGTATCCATCGATCCGAGCATACCAAGCCCTTAGGGCTTGCTTCAATCCATAGAGGGCCTTATTTAATCTACAAACATGAGTCTCCCTGTCATGCTCCTTAAATCTCTGAGATTGTTCTACATACACCTCTTCCTTAAGTATGCCATGGAGAAAGGCAGTGTTCACATCCATTTAATAAAGACTCCAACCCTAATTAGCAGCAAAAGCAATGATGAACCTGATGATAGTGTATTGGGCAACTGGTGCAAACATCTCGTCATAATGCTCTCCCTTCTTTTGAGAGAATCCCATGGATCTTGCCTTGAATTTCTCAATGCTACCATCAGTTGCATGTTTGATTTTGTACAGCCACTTGGAAGTCACAACAAACTTCCCTTCAAGTCTCGGAACCACCTCCCATACATCATTCTTCATGATGGACTCATATTCCTCGACCATGGCATCTTTCCAAACTTGTTCCTTCATGGCTTCTTCATAGCTACAAGGTTTAGACTATATGATGTCACTCATCAATGTTGCATATCCTGATATCGATGAGGTTGCTTGCTTTCTTTGAAGGAGCTTCTTAGGGCCATATGTCTCTCTACATCATGTAATGTATCACGAAGCCACAAGGGTTTTTTCCTAGAGGAAGGATCACATGGAGGAGGATCTAAAGGATCCATGGGTGCCATGGGCTCATCTGCAAGATCAAGCTCGGGCATGGATGGCTCAGCATCTACATCCAAAGCATCATCCCATCTCTCAGAGCTGGTAGGAATAGGAGAGTCCCTTACTTTCCCAAGGGTAGTGTCCTCATCGAATGTCACATCCCGACTAAACTCAAGATTCCTTTGACTTGCCCATATATCTTGTAAGCTTTAGAATTTTCACAATAACCAACAAATGTACTTGAAGCCTCGAGCTTTGACCTCTTCTCCTTTGGTACATGAAAGTAGATAAGGCAACCAAAGATTCTCAAATGTCCAACTTCCGATTCCACACATGTAAACACTTCTTCAAGAGTCTTGTTTTCCAAGGCATGACGAGGACTCTTGTTTTGGACATATACAGTTATTTGTAGCTTTTCCCCACAAAAACATAGGAAGATTTTGATCATGAAGCATGGCTCTAGCTACTTCTATGATGGTCTTGTTCTTCCTCTCAACAACTCCATTTTGTCGAGGGTTGTATGGAATAATGACCTCCCACTTAATCCCTGCTTCTCTACAGAAGTCTTTGAACACATTTGAAGTATATTCTTCTCCATTGTTTGTACTCAGGATCTTAATTTTCTTCCCTATTTGATTTTCCAATAGAACCTTGAAGTCCTTGAACATATCGAAAACATGATCCTTGGTCTTTAAGTAGAAGATCCAAGATTTACGAGAACAGTCATTAATAATATTGCATAGTATAAATATCCTCCAAGATATTTCATTGGCATGGGCCCACAAAGATCAAAATGAATGAGATGAAGAGTTTCCTTGGATCTATTGTTGTTAGAAGGGAATAGTCCCTTGATATCCTTCCCACTGGAACGTCCATGACATACTCCTTCATGATCAACCTACATCCTAGGTATCCCTGTAACCATCCTGCTCACAATTGGCAAAGCTTTATAATGAAGGTGAGCAAATCTCCAATGCCAAAGTTCACACTAATTACTAGTTTCATGGACCAATGCTTGAATTGGTTGTCCACAATGTAATGTTCCTAAGCATAAATATAAGTGATATCCTAAACAAATAAACAGTACAATAGCATAAAATTAAAACATGCATTATACATCCATGGAAACACTATAAATCTGGAACTGTTGAGCCATATATTATAAAATCTGAGAGCAATGGGTACGATATAAATGAAGTGGTGCACCTAGGCTTGTCTCAAGGACAAGCTAGACTAAACCCAGGTGATGGAATAGCTGAGATGGTGGTCGTTCAGTTGTTGCACGGTGCACCACTTACACCACCACTTGCACTGCGTTGTCTCAGCAAATTGTTGATCTGCTGACTTCGACCTACTGGAATGTGCCCAAAACCCACCCAAAAAATTATATCCTTTCAGCCTTAGACTCCTTGGACAAAACCCAGAAGGAATTTTCTCTTATTTTGACTTTGGATTTTCGACCTCCTTGGAGCTTCTCCCCAGCTACTACAGCCAAATTCGACTTGAAAGAAACAACCTACAAATCCCTCTGAAAATACCCCTAGAACGTTGGGTTCACCTGTATTGACTAACTCCTTGCTCCCCGGATGACCCTTGGTCTGGATGATTGCTCTCCCAGCACAACGAGTTTGCTGCTACAGTGGCATTTGCGCAACATCTCTGTCCAGAACTTCCATTGACTGTTGCGCTGGTCTAGTTGGCTGCTACTCCAGCAAAATTTCCTTTTCTATGTTGCCTCCTCAAAACCCGACTCTCCCAGCAAGCTGTGAATCCTTTTGTTGGTCAATTCCCAACTCTCCAATCAAGCTGTGAATCCCCCTTGCTGATTTCCAACTCCTCCTGCGTGTTACTCTGGCTGCCCAGGAATACGCAATTTCCTCCCTGCGCTAATGGCTGAAGTGTGTGAATGTACCAGACTCCCTAAAAACTCCTGTGTAACAGCCTCCCTAGGGCGGGCACGGATGGTCCCCCGAAGTAGAGGTTGAATCTTCCCTGCGGAAGACTCATGGCTAAACAGCCGGTAGACTCGCTAAGCAGCAAAACGTACAAAGGTAAGTTTGTTTTTCAAATGATCAAAATACTAGAAAATGAGAGCTCCATCCTCTTTTATCACCTTGGACCCCCTTAGCCTCTTGTGGGCCCCTCCTTCCACTAGCTCGAATTCCCTCCAACGTATTCCTTGGCCAAGTTCGAATTATGTATGTGGTGACCCCCACCTTCCACTAACTGCCAAAAATAAATCGAATTGCCTATAATTCCTAAGTTTCTGCATGTGAGGTCCTCCTCCTAAACCAAAAATGCTACCAAAATTATTTTGTTGCATCCCGTGACTAATTCATCTGAGAAGGGACATGATACACAAACTCTGTAAAGGCCTTCATCTCGAACACCAAGTGTGAAGGTTGACCTCATGTTACATCCCCTTGGCCAAGAAAGGACCTTTCCATTGATGAATGCAACTCTAAATCCCTTGTCTTCCATGGCAAAGATGGAGAAAAGATTCTTCTTCAAGGTTGGCACATATAGCACATCATGTAGATGAATGGTTTGACCAGAATTCAAACGAAAAGTAGTAGAGCCAGACACTTTGACATCATGAGAAGAGTTATCCCCAAGTAAAATTTTCAAATTGGTCTCCCTCTCAACCAAATTTGAGGAGACTTAATGATACCCAATAAAATGTCTAGATGCTCCACTATCCACCAACCAGATATCAATGCTATCGGAAGAAGAGCTACAAAGCACAACAACAATAACATTCAAATTGAGAATCAACAACATTATTAGCATACCTTGTATTTCTGGTGCTCTTTTGAGGGCGTTGGGGCTCTTCAGCACTTACATGTGCAGCAGTATCCAGTTAGTATGTGCAGAAATTGTTGTTGTAGCCATTATAGTTGTTGTTTCTAGGCCTTTGAGCATTTCTTCTATCAGGGCAATCTCAAGCAGTATTGGATTCTTGAAGAGTCCATTCTATTATTGTTTAATGGAGGGGCTGGCTTCTTTGGCTTCCCTTTAAAATATTTTCCTTTTCCTATCCCTTTTCCTTTTCCTTTGTTGACATTGGCTGCAAAAGTTGTAGGTTCTCCTTCTCCATCTTGTCTCTGGATTCTCTCTCTAGAAATGAGCCTAGATTCTTCTTGAGTGCACAACCCCAAGAGTTCATCAAATGACGGTATCACCTTCCTGCAACTAATGCTAGTAATGAAAGTCTCCCAAGACATTGGCAGCCCACCAAGTGAAATTTGCACAAGCTCCTTATCAGATACAATTTCTCCAATGGAAAGAAGTTGATCCCTTACCTAGGAGATCCTAATGAAGGTAGGTTGTAATAGATTCTGACTTAGACAACTTGATATTACGGAGTTGACTCTTTAATGAAATGACTTGGGTAAGATTGTTGACCTCATACACTGCAATCAATATGTCATATATTTCCTCTGATTTTTTTATCTTGGACATATAAGTAATAATATGACCTCTAAGAGAGTCAATAATAATTTTCTTGGCCTTGATATCACCTTTCTTGTACTTGGACTTGACATTGGCATTGGCTTTCTCTGAAGGTTCAACTATTTGGCCCTGCAAATATACCATCACATCATTCTCATCCAGTGTAATATCCAATCTAGTCCTCCAAGCTGCAAAGTTAGAGGCATCATTCAGATTCTCCTCAATCTTGAAATAGGACGTAGACATCTTGCCCAAAAACTTGAACCCCAATCTGCAAAAGAGTGTCTCCAAAGGGTGCTCTATGGTCTCCTTAGCCTAGTCTTCACCTCAACTTTGATACCATGCTAATTTTCACAACGTTCTACGCTAGTATAATCACTTTAAAACAGTCTCTTCAATTCTAATCACCCCAACAACAGTGAAGCAATTACAGATAGAACAGTGAACAATACATGTATAATAGAAGATAGCCAAGCACAATGAGACACAGAGAATTGGTCAATGACCAAGAAAAAGCCCCACAAGGATGAAAACCCTTTGATCAAATTCTTCTTCTAATAGTCAATCAATGTTCAGCATGAGATACATAGTTCAAATAGTACATCCAACAATTAGTCAAAGGTCAAAGCCTTGACTTCCAAATCACCAATTCAAAAACCAATCAATGATGAGAGATAAAGTCAAATCTGCTTAAAGTACCAGTCTGCAATTTTTGGCACTGTGAAAGTATAGTCAACTGCAGTCAACAGCCAGCCCTAACCAAGCAAAGTCAATAGTCAAAACAGCTCAAAAGAATCTGGCCAACCCAACAATGAATGCGGCCTTCCTTCCTCAGTTAAATCTAGTCAAAATAGTGGCAATATCTCAGTCAAAGGAGAGAGAAAATCTTCGAACAAATATGCATTCAATCCTACAGTCAACCTCAATCAACATGCCTAGAAAATCTCAGCCAATACCTCAGTTAATGTGGCCTCCAAAAACAGAACAGAATTCAGTCAAATCAAGTCAAGATAAGCCCAAGTCAAACAAAGTCAATGTTGGTCAACGTTCTCCCAAAATATAAAGTCAACTTGGCCAGATCAAAAAACCTTCTTTTCCTTCGCACTTGTAAAGTTACTCCTGCAATTTCAAAGATGTATGAATCATTTGATATGATGTGTGATGTGTGATGGTCCATGGATGGTCTCCAAATGAGGTCAACGATGACCTATTTATATGAGGTTGAGGAGGGCTAATTTCACACATGAGGGCACTGTTACCACTCAATCTAGCAAGGTCCTAGGAGAGGTTCTTATAGAGCAACTACTAGACCAAGGGGCAACAATGGAGCACTAGCCCACTATCACTTCAACAAAAGCTCCCTTCTCTTTACGAACTTTCACCGATGGGAGGAGTCCCGGTACAAGAGAAATCACTAAGAATGATGGATCGATGATAGAGAGATAGTGATTTCAAGAGCCTAATCAAAGAAGAGACTCAAATGATAGGTGTGTGTCATTTCATTTCTGAAAGTTGCTTCTGCAATTTCACTTTCTTGTAGCATACTTAGCCAGGTAACTTAACTAGATTTATGTTAATCTTGGTTATACTCTAACATCTCTCACCTGCAAAAGGATTAGAAGAGGAAAGAGATTGTGCCTTCTGCAAATATATTGACAACCTCTCTTAAGTTTGTACGAATCTCGGGTTGCTAATTATAGTTGAGACTCTTGGAATTGCAACATTATTGCTACAATACTAAGTGCCATCAACCATCCAGGACTTAGGAGATCTAGGGTTAGGGATCTAGCTCAATCAGAAATTACCAAAGAAGCCTAGGGGAAAGGTGAAAGACACATCCATTCTTGGGAGAGCAATATTCTCAAGTCAATGAGAGACTAAAGACTCAAGAGAGGTGAAAAGCATGCAACTACAAGATTCGTGTGAGCACAGTATGTAGGTTGAGCGCACAAGAGGAGGGTCGCGACTCAAGACTTATCTATGGACAAGTCAAGGGTGTGATCCATCGAGGAGGTTGAAACTCTTGAGGTTGAGTTCCAACAGGCGAGCTGAAAGTTTGGGGAGACTGAACACCATGTTTTCCCAAGGGAAGTCTTTATTTTGAAAATTTCACCTTTCAATTAAGTAGTAAAAGTTAGGATTTGCATCACTCTTGATGAAGCCCAAACTCATCAAATATCCATCAGTCCTGAAATACCATGCCCTGGGTACCTACTTGAGTTCGTACAAAGATTTCTTCAATCTGCAAACATGGGGGTCCTTCCCATGTATCTCAAAGCCCTGAGGTTACTTTATATACACTTCCTTCTCAATCACACCATTAAGAAACGCATTCTTTACTTCCATCTAATGTAACTCCCAACCCATAATTGCAGCAAGAGAAAAAATAGTCCTGATGGAAGTGTACTGGTGACTGAAGCAAAAGTATCCTCATAGTCCACTCCCTCTCTCTGGGAGAATGCTCTTGCCACAAACCTTGCTTTGTACTTCTCAATGTTGCAATTTGTTGCATGCTTGTTCTTATAGATCCACTTGGAAGTCATTAATTACTTCCCTTTTGGTCACAGAACTATCTTCCACACATCATTCTTGATGATGGAATGATACTCCTCCATCATGGCATCCTTCCAAACCTACTAGCTTGTTGCCTCCTCATAACCGCAACGTTCACAATCAATGATGTTGCTCAACAATGCCATATAGCTCAAGAACCTTTGTGGTCATCTGCTCTCCCTAAAAGTACCATTGGGAGTTGCATGCCTCTTTGCATCCTACCAAGTGTCACGAAGCCATGGCAGCCTCTTCCTGGTCTCTGCAACATCTCTAGGCAGGTCCACTAGCTCTACTGGCTCTACTAACTCCTCCCAATATTTTGAAGGATGAACAACTGGACTAAAGGGATCTTCACCCACATCCTTCGAAGACTCCTCCTCCATATGAGATTCTCTAGACATCCTAAAGGCTACCTCATCAAAAGTAACATCCCAACTAACCTCAATTTGACATTGTCTTGGAATGTAGATCCTGAATGCCTTCAAAGTCTCATTGTATCCCACAAAAATACCATTCTTCCCAGAAGATTCTAACTTCTTCCTTTTCTCCTTGGGCATGTGGATGTATACTAGACAATCAATGATCCTCAAATAACTGACCTCTAGCTTCATTCTTGTAAATGCCTTCTCAGAAGTCATGTCCCCCAATATCCACTAAGGACTCCTATTCTGAAGATAAACTATCATGTTGGATGTCTCTGCCCATAAGAACAAGGGTAAATCCTGATCATGAATCATCACCCTAACAGCCTCCATAATGGACTTGTCCTTCCTTTTAGCAACCCCATTCTATTGAGGATTGTAAGAAACTATCAACTCCCTCTGTATCCCTGCTTCCTTGCAGAAATCATAGAAGTCCTTGGAAGTATACTCTCCTCCATTATCTGACCTCAAAAGCTTGATCTTCTTCCTTGTCAACTTCTCTATGTGAGCCCTAAACTCCTGGAACCCGTTGAAGACTTCATCCTTGGTTTGCATGAAGTAGATCCATGTCCTCCGAAAGAAATCATCAATGAATGTCACATAGTACAAGAAACCACCCAAAGATGATATTTTCATTGGTCCACATACATTTGAATGTACTAGATCCAAGATCCCCTTAGACCTACTATCACTGCTCGGAAAAGATCTCTTAGCATTCTTGCAAAGTGCACAACCCCTACAAACACCCTCATACTCTACCTAGAGCTCTGGAATGCCTGTAACCATCTTCCTCAATGCTAGCAGCATACATTTTTTTAGAAGGACTCCATCATGTTCAAGCAGTGAAACATCCATATATTATCATTTATCTTTCAGCATTTTATCAAAGTTGTAATTCCAAATTCTGCAGCCCCGTGGGCCTTCATTGTAAAAATGATTCTAGTATGTTTATAAAGCCATGTAAAAACATCTAGGTAGCCTATGACCCTTAGTTAAGAGTTTCATTAAGGCATTTTTTTACCCTCCACCAATTATTCGTGTTTCTAAACCCAAATAATTGGCAATGTTTTTCTCCCAAGCATCCCCCAAAGCTAGAGTGTGGCTCAATGTTAAGGTCTTAGGTGAGTCCTAGTATTATAGAGTCTATGTAATTATTATACTAGATCATGTCTTGAGTCTCACAGAATTTGATTAAGTCTACGTGTCTATTTTTAATTTTTAAAATTTCCAACTAGTAGGAAATTAAATAATTATTTGGATGTAAATTGTAAAATCAAATGTTTGTAAAAGTTGAAGGGGGTAAAGTACTCATAATTAGAACCTCTACACCTCAACTTTGTGTTTAGACACCTTTTGAGGGTTGAAATTATGTCTATCCTCTCAAATTATTTTTATTTTTGGTTTTCTGGCAAAAAAATTAGCCAGAAAATAGTCAAAATATTAAAATTGAGAGAAATAAAAATCTCTCCAAGTGGAAAAATGATTTTTTGGGGAAGATAGTCTTTCCCAAGGAAATAATAAATTTGACAAACTCAATTCCAAAATAGAAAAACCCACAAAAAATTTGATTGGGCCAGAAAAGAATTAATTTTCAAGAAAATCGATTTTGTAGGTGCAGTTGGTTGAAGAAAACGCGTGGGTCCAAAAGAAAAAGAAAAAAAATTCAAGGTCCTCCATCAATGAAAAAAACATTTTTTAAAGAAAAATTGAGTTTGTGGACCAAGGTGGTTAAGTCAAGTGATTTTTTGAGGAAAATGTTTCAACATAATATTTTTTGGACCAGGAAAAAAGGGGTTTATTATGGAATTCGAATTTCTTCATCTAGATCAAGGGACAAATTTTAACTCTAGCATGGATCAAGCATCTAGCAGTTGTTATTCTCCAAGGATGATCCGAACTTAAACAGCAACGCAACAAATTATAGATATAACCATAAATCCAGAGATGCAGTAGAAATAACACTTCATTTCATTAATATCAAATACTGAAATAAGCTTACAAACAGAATGGAAATAAACTAGCTCGAGCGATGGTAGCTTATCTTTGAAAAGAGATGTGAGGCTCAAGGGCCTATTTATTATTGAACAACAAGGTAAAACCCTAAACAACCAAAACCTTAACCCTAGGAGATGGAACACCAAGAGTTTGTCGGCCTCGTTGGGGTTAGTTGGCCAGCCAACTTCCCAAGGTCGTAACTTGGTCATGTTATCTTTGTTTGGCGTGTACGATACCTTATTGGAAAGATCTCTCTGATTACTACAGGATATGCAGCAAGCACGTAGGCAAGGGCCTGTTGGAGACCTCAAAAAATGTCGTTTAGGGGGTCAAAACTGCACCAAAAATTCAGGACTCGAAAACTGCTAAAAATAGTAAATGCTGCAATAAACAAGGAAACGGATGAAACCGACTGGAGTAGGCAGGTGGCCACCAATATCCACCTGGATCAGTCCTCCCTCCTTACGAAGAAATGGTCCCCATTGCATGCAAAGACTCCATGAGGTGAGGGAATTTCTGTTGAACTTGGTCCCTGGTGAACCACTTGCCCTAGTGAAGGAGTTGGCCTACTTTGGCAACTCGATATAGTTGGATCCTCTGTTGGCGAGTGTTCTTGATCCGCATGTCCATGATCTGATCAGTTGTGGCATGTTCCATGCAGTATGGGTTTAGCTTCGTTGGTGTGAGTTGTTCTGCAATGTCGGATGTGTCCAGCAATGGTGGAAAGTATGGTCAAAGGCGGTCTACATTGAACACTGGGTGCAGACCAAGGAACAGCGGAATACTGAGCTCGAAGGCATTGTCCCCTATAGCATGGTGATGGTGTATCGCCCATATCGGAGCAGGTGAATCTTGCACTGGGGTCCAACAAGGTGCTCCTTCTGCAAATGTAGCCAAACTTTGTCGCCCACCTGGAACTTGTGTGGTACCTAGTGCTGATCATGGCATTGCTTGTACTTATCATTGTCTATGTCCAATATATCATGGACCTGCTGGCAGATGTGTTGAATATGCTCATTGAAGTTGTAGCCCTGTCAACTTCGGACTAGACGTGAGTCGAATCTTCCTGAGTAGCTACAAATGGTATGGCCACATCAATCAGACATAATGGTTGAAATCCCAGCCCTACCTGAAAGGAATTGTGGCCCATTGAGCTACGGAGAGCTTTGTTGTAGTTATGGTAGAGATAGGGGAGGCTTTCATCCCATGTGTCTGGATGCTTCGAGTTGTACATGCGCAAAATGTGTATGATCATCCTCTTGACAACCTATGTTTGGCCATCATTTTGGGGGTGGAAAGTCGTGGACTTAATAAGTTTGGTATCTAACATCGACCAGAGACTTGACCAAAATGCACTTAGGAATCTGTTGTCTCGATCTGAGACAATGGACTATGGGATCCCAAAGTGTACCCACACTCTCTCAAAGAAGAGCTTAGTCGTGGCCTCTGTTGCAATACTCTTCTTGCAGGCCACCATAACGGCCATCTTAGAGAATATTTCAACGACTACAAAAACACAGTCATTGTCATGCTTAGTAGAAGGAAGGCCCAACATGTAATCCATGGAGATGGATTTCCAAGGTCGACTAGGAGTAGGTAGAGGAGTATATAGGCCTTGCTTCTTGATGGTTGGTTTGGCAATGGCGCAAGCAGTGCAAGATCTAATGTATTTCCCAACATCCTAACGAAAGTTCGGCCAATAAAAACATTACTGCAATACTGCCACTGTTTTCTCTATTTCGAAATGTCCAGCGACCTGACTATAGTGCACCTCCCAAATCATCTTGGCACGCTCACTTGAGGGTACACAGATGTGTCCTAAGTGGCATAACAGTGCATCCTAGAGGTGAAAATTTAGAACTTGCTTACCTTCCAGGAGTGTCTAGTATGTGCTGCCGAATTCTAGATCGCTCTTGTAAAGATGCGACCACCCCGAAGTCTCATAACCACAAGAGTTGGACATAGTGATCAGCAACATCACTAGTGGTCAGGTGAGGGTAGTCTGCAACATTATTGGTGTTGCCCTTCTTGTACTTAATGTTCAAATGGAATTGTTGCAAGTATGCGGACCATTTCTGATGGCGATCATTCAGCAACTTCCCTTGTGCCTGTATGAATTTCAGGGGTCAGTGGTCTGTGTGGATGGCCATTTCCTTCCCCAAAATATAGTGTTTCTATTGACGGCAATCCTGCACAATGGAATACATTTCTTTGTCATATGTGGGATACTTTCGGACTGTGTCTAGAAGTGTCTCACTGTGGTAAGCCATTGGATGCCCCTGCTGAGTAAGAACTACACCAATAGCATAGTCGAAGGCATCTGTCTCAATCTCAAATGGTTGTTGTAGGTCTAGTAACATGAGCACTGGTGCAAAGGGGAGGTGATGCTTCAACTCGGCAAACGCCTGTTGTTGGGTTTCAGACCAAAAGAACTTTGCTTTCACTCTGCCCTTGGTTACTTGACTTAAAGGCCAAGTGATATGAGAGAATACCAACACGAACCTGCAGTAGAAATTGGCGAGACTGAGAAAGTTGCAGAGCTCTATTAGAGTGGTTGGGGCTGGCCAATCTCGAATGACTTGTATCTTGGCTGGGTCCACATGCACACCCTGCTCATCAATGATGTACCCCAAATATTGAACCTGGGTCATGCCAAAAGTGCATTTCTTCAAATTGGCACACAACTTGTGTTGTCGCAGGGTTTGGAGAACCTGTCGAATATGGTGGAGCTGCTCTTCCCAACTCTGGTTGAAGATCAAAATGTCATCTAAATACACCACCATAAATGCATTGATGAAAGGTTGCAAGATATCGTCCATCAACCTCATGAAGGTTGAGGGGGCATTCGTCAACCCGAAAGGCATGACCAACCATTCGAAAAGGCCCTCCTTGGATTTGAAGGCAGTCTTACACACATCGAAGGGTTTGATAGGCACCTGGTGATACCCAAACTTCAAGTCAATCTTGTTGAAATATTTGGCCCCCTTGAGCTGGTCCAGACTCCAGAAGGTCATCAATCCGTGGGATTGGGCACCTATCTAAACAGTGATCTTGTTTAGCACCTGATAGTCAATACAGAGTCTCCAGGTCTCGTCCTTCTTTTGTACCAATACAATCGAACTCCCATAGGGTGATGAGTTTGGCCTGATGTGCCCTTTCTGCAACAGCTCCTGAATCTACCTCTTGATCTCATCATTCTCTAGAAAAGAGCATCGATAGATCGGTCCATTGGGTAGCGGCACACCCGGGGTTAGATCGATGGAGTGCTTGACCTGATAGTGCAGAGGTACCCCTGTAGGTGAGGTGAAAATGTCCCTGTACTCCTCCACAACCTTGTCCATCTGTTGTTGTTGTGTGGAGGAGCCCTGTCTAAAAGTCGTCGCCACAGTCTTCTTCTTTCCCTAAGGGAGAATCATAAGAAAAACAAATTTCCTAGTCTGTGAAATGATCTTATTGCATTGCTTTGCAATGATCAAAGAGATAGCGAAAGGCAGGGCTACCTCTGATATCATGTATAACTTATTTCCCAAAGTAATAATCACAGAGCGAGATCTAAACTCATATATAGCATGATGCTTCCACAAGTATGGTTGTCCGAATAATACATCACAAACTTCAAGAGGAGCAACATCACACAGTACCTGATCCATGAAGGGCTTGATGTTGTAGGGAAGGCAGCAATGTTGGCTGACGTGGAGATCTAGTCCTTTGCGGATGTGTTGATTAGGAAACCTTCAAATCGGCCACCAGTGACTGCTTGGTCTGACACTCACTTGTGTTGTGAGTGGAGCTCTTATGGAACTCACACCACTTTCCCGTTTCCTTCTTTTTCTTTGTGGTGTTGTTCTTTGCTTGCGGCTTCGACGGGTTGTCCTGGGTCGCCCCACCTTGGCTTTGTCCTTTGCTCTGCGGTTTGGGGGCGCCTTTCGTTTGCTTTGGATTCGCAGATCCTAAGTCGCGCTTCTTTTGTTTCAACTTCTACTCAATCTTGACAGCGTATGAGTACACCGTGTCGAGCGAGGAGATGTCCAGGAACTCCATCTCATCCTGGATGTACCTATGTAGACAGTCGTGGTACTTGAGTACCAAATGTCACTTAGAATCCTTGATACCCAACTTCGTGCAAAGGGTATGAAAAACATTGGTAAACTCTAGCATGTCTTGGTCCCTTCCCTGCTGAAGCATGGTCCACTTTACATATTTATCCTCATAGCTCCCAACAGGGTAGTGCTGCTCCTTGATGGCGTCCCAGAACGAATTCTAAGTGGGTGCAACTGGAAATAGTGAGGGTGTACTTTTGTCCTTCTTCTCACAGTAGGTTTCCCACCAGTCCTTGACGTGGGGGGCGGCTTTGAGAAGTGCAAAAGTAACCTTTTCCCAGCTGGAAAAATAATGAAGAGAAAAATATCCTTCTAGCAGATTTAACCATTTATCTACGGTGTCTACATCTATCTAACCTTCAAGTATGGGGATGTCAAAGTTAAGTTGTACCTTGAAGGGTGTGGCACTTCCAGAGTGGCTGCTAGAAGAAGATGCATCGCCTTTCGGTAGCCGCTGAAGGATCTGGGCAAAGTCGTCCATCATCGCGTTCCTCTGTCACTCAAGGGCTTCTTCGAGCAAGATTTTGAAAGGATCTCTTGCCCCCTCATCTTTCTTCTCTTCCACCATGGGAGGTTGTCGGGTTTTGCAAGGCTAGTCTTGCAAAGGTTCGACTAGTTCGAGCCCTAACCCCATATATCTTGACCTCGTTGGGGACATGCAAAGAAAAACAGAGAAAGAGCAGATCGCTCTAATACCACTGATCTGAACTTAAACAGGAACGCAACAAATTAAAAATATAACCATAAATACAGAGATGCAGCAGAAATAACACTTCATTTCATTAATATCAAATACTGAAATAAGCTTACAAACAGAATGGAAATAAACTAGCTCAGGGGATGGTAGCTTATCTCTGAGAAGAGATGTGGCAACTACATGCCACTGAATTGTGTTACAATTAGGCTCAAGGGCCTATTTATTATTGAACAACAAGGGAAAACCCTAACCCTAAGAGATGGAACGCCAAGAGTTTGTGGGGCCCCGTTAGGGTTAGTTGGGCAGCCAACTTTGCAAGGTCGTAACTTGGTCATATTATCTCTGTTTGGCGCATGCAATACCTTGTTGGAAAGATCTCTCTGAGTACTACAGGATTCACGGCAAGCTACGGGCCTATTGTAGACCTCAAGAAAATGTCCTTTAGGGCGTCAACACTGCTTCAGAAGTTCAGGGCCCTAAAAACTACTAAAAATAGTAAATGTTGTAGTAAACAAAGAAACTGATGAAACCAAAAGGAGGACTAGGTGGAATAGGCAGGTGCAGGGTTGCATGCTAAGTCACAGGACACGTCCCTCATGGTCTCGTGTCTCGTATTTCACGTGTCGGACATGAAAACTGCCCTAACACATGTCAAAAACGTTTTTCTTCGTGTCCTCCAATCGAGGCACGTGTTTTGGACGTGTCGAAAACGTGCCCTAACGTTTTTAGTTCTTAGCACACGTGTCCCATGAAAAGTAACATTTAAAACCTTCAACATGGTTAAGTTTTGGGGTTTTTTTGTCATTGTTCACCACCGAAGTTGAGTTTGCTCGTCGTTGGAATCCAATTTGTTGTGCAGTGTGAGGAATTCCATCAAATTCGAGCGCAATGCTCACAACTTCAAATCAACCCAGACCTGGAGATGTAAGAGACGAGCGTTCACATGCTTTGTTGAGAGTTTGGATCACTTAAATTTCTTGTAAGTTGTGTTATAGCCTATGGAACTTGACTTAATTATACACGAGTGACCATGTATAGATCATGTGTTGAAATAAAAATCCCAGCTCCACGTCATGTGCTCATTGCTCACTACACCTTCGAGGTCTAAAGGGAGGGAAAGCTCGATTAACGCTCTGGTCAACAATGAAGTTTGAACACATATAAATTTATAGTTCATAAACTACCTTATGTGAAGTTTGAACATGATCGAACTTGTTTGAAGTTAAATAACAAAAATTATAACATGATCAATGAACATTGAACTATGAACATCATTGATGTAGTAAATTAATAAACTAACTAGTAAATTACTAAATAGTAAATAGTGTATACTAAATACTAAATAGATATCAACATGATTCATATCCCCAAGCACTATATTTCAGTATTTTTAATATATATATATATAAAACGTGTCCCTCGTGTCTTGTTTCCAGGGTTGTTGTGTCTCGTGTTGAATACTCATATTTACGTGTCCTCTATGTCTCGTGTCCTTGAGTCATGTGGCTTAGGTTGCAGGGGAGCGCCCGCGCTCCGCAACAATACAAATGGATTGGTAATTTGTACAAGAGAGGCAAACAAATGATAAAATTTATTACAAATCATAGCAATACCCATGGGCTTTTCCATAGTCACTCAAGATTGGAGTTATCATTGGTAAGACAACTCCTTCAGGTGCCTTTTGAAGGTAAGAGAGTCATTGGGTAGCATGGTATCAAGTCCACACTGGCAGGTATTAAAGGAAAGGGCTACAAATGCAGCTGACAAGCAAGGTTTTGAATAGGTGGAGGAGACTGCTCTTGATGGTCTATTTTAGGCATGTGTGAGGCAAGTATTGGCATTCACCAAGCCCATTTATAACATGATTCGTTTTGTAGATACAGATAAACCAGTGATTGGGGAGGTGTATGAGCAGATGGATACCATGTTGGGGCAATTAAAAAATATTGTTCAGAAAGATGATCCCAACTTGTATACATTGATTCACAATTGTGTGTGTACACAGTGGAATAAACTTAATGTTCCACTACATGCCTTGGCGTATATCCTTATGCCAAAATACTACTCTCCATCTTGGTTAGGCCAACCTGCACCTAGGGGTGGGGTTAGGGTCAAACCCCATACAGGATATATGCAAGCATTAGACAAGTTGGTACCTAACAGGGAGGAGTGTGCTAATCTGCGTCTTGAATTAGGCAGATACTGCAGTTGCACTAATTTGTTTGGTTCTTTGCATGCAATGGAAGATAGAGACAAATTTGATGCTCTCACATGATGGGAAGCATATGGTGGCATAGGACTTTTCCAAAATTGCCAAAAAAAAGTTCTCTCACAGGTTGTAAATACTTCTTCTGCAAAGAGGTGTTGGAGCATCTACAGCTTCATACATAATGTGAGAAGAAACAGACTCAATGAAAATCGGGCAAAAACATTGGTTTATGTGCACTACAACTTGAGGTTGTTGAGTCATTATTGTGATCGGGCTTATGAGGATCCAACATATAAAATTTGGGACAACAACCCAGAGGACGATAATTAGTAGGATGGCACTATACATCTTGAAGAATTGGAAGCAGAACTTATGAGAGATGAAGATGAAGCAACAACAACCATGCCACCCCCACCATCCAATAGTAGTACCAGTGCTTGAGTTCCAAGTCTTGTTCCTTTGTTGTCGCCACCTCCATGTACATCCTCATCTGGAGGACATGTGCCTTCTGGTTCTGGTCATAGGACTGTGCGGGAGGAGAGTCCTAGAAGACCACCACGACTTGCTTAGAAATTAGACATTTCTCATGGTGGCAAGAGGATGCTATAGATGATAGATTTACTTGTCTTTTCTAGTTTCTAGCAGTTTTAATAACTATTGACTCTTTCATATTTATTATGATATTTTTGTAAATAATATATGACAATTTAAGTTTGAAGTTGGCAATTATAACTCATTGGTAATGAATTATGAATATGATGCTTCATGAAAGTTGAAAGTTGTTTCATTTCATGTCAGATATTCTTTGTTGTAATGGTCACACTTAGCTTACAAGTACAACTTTGGTGATCAATTATGATAAATGTTATATATTGAATTTTGAAAGCTTGAAACTTTAAGATTGATGAATCATGAGACTCAATATGTTGTATGTTACTAACTTGTGGAGGTGGTTGATGAAGATTATAACTTCTAGATGATTGTTGTTATATGGTTCAATCTAATGTTTTTTATGCTTTTTATATCTAATTCATCATTCTACATGCTTTTGTTGACATATATGCATCAAAATATAAAATAAAAATAAAAAATACATATATTATATAAAAAACGCCCCTGGAATCGCTCCCAAACCGGGAGCTTCTGAAAATGTCGCTCTCACTCCCGCTCCCAAGTAACCTTGGGCAGGTGGCCACCAATATCCACATGGATCAGGATCAAGTCAAAATTGTGCAACTTCTTGGACCTAGTCATTTTCCACTTGGAGGGGGATCTAGAACTCCCAATTCTGAGCCTGAGGCTCCTCATTGTAAACATCTTTTGATGGTGTAATTGGCTCTAGAAGCTCTGTAATTTTTTTATACTAATAAAGTAAAAGGTGTTTGGTGGCAAAGCCATGTGTGTATGTCTTCAGCTATTCATGGTAAATTTATTCTGGTTTTGTGCTTGATTTTCTATTGAATTTTAAATGTTGTTATTATCATATGCCTTTGGGATTTATCAGTGTACAGGTATCTTGCACTGTTATTTGGGTTGAGTAAGCATTGATGATTAGGCAAATCTATTGGTTTTCGGTTAAACCCTTAGATCTCCCTTTTATTGTGTGAATCAATCCCATTTGGATCTAACAAATTTCTCGACTGTTTGTAGAAATATCTTTTGAATCGGATCTCAGAAACTTGGGGAAGTTTTAGCTGAACCAACCAACTACTTGAGCATGAAGGCTAACGAACCCATGGTGGGACTTCTCAAGAGCTCTTTATAAGAACATCTGTGAAGGGGATTTCTTGTCTTTTACTCAACAAAGATCACTCATTTAAAAGTTTATCTTACTCATTTTAAGTTCTTTCATAGATAGATCTGTTATTTAAAGAGATATTATCATTGTAAATTTGTATATAAATTGTAAATAGATCTTGTGTATATTGTTCTCCTAACCTTATGCATAGCTCCATCTATTTTTGTATATATTTTTTGGGTCCACGTTAATTTACCATTACAGGTATGAAGAGGATAACAAAATTTTAAAAAAAAGGACCAAATCTTTTGAAACTGTTCTTTTGTTGCCTTAGATGGCTAGGGTTCCTAGGTCTGTTCTAGGGTTGCAAATGAATTTTTTGCTACATGTTAACTAGGCCGCAGGCTCTCCACGCAAGCCAGCTAGGGCTGTAGACCCTTTTTTGAGCCTTGTTTCTCAACCCTTTAAAACTTTGACGTTTTTGCAGGCTTATATTTGGAGACTAGCCCTAAATTTTTGCAGAGATTTATTACAGTTTTTCAAGGGGTTTTCACCATTTTTTTTAGCAAAATCTTCAATTTGAAGCATTTGGTATAAACTTTCCCTAGGCTGCGGGGATTTTGGAGCTAATTGTTGTATCATTCACTTTATTGCATCTTCTAAATTGCTTGTCTTATTTAAATTGATGATCTGAAGTAACTTTGAAATCACTGTTAGCATTCTCATTTCCTATATTATAAGTGTGACATTTCTATAATTTCTTGCTTGTTCAACTATCTAATAAGTAAGAACATCTAATAATTACACTATTTTCTAGTACGGCATTTGTGGTTTTGCTCTAACATCTAATTGTCATTTGAATATCATTGTTTCATTGAGTTGTTCTTGTCATTCCATTTGATCATATAAGCTAGTAACCTTGTTCTTTTTAAGTACATCTCAATGTGATTACAAGCATATTGGAATTTTCTCATTTGGAAACACCTTGATACTATTGTCTCTCATTGAAGCATTGATATCTCGTTTTTGCATTATGCATATCATTTGCATCCTAAAATTAACCTCCAAGCATAAGCTTGGTTGTAAGAAAGATAGGGACACCTTCTTCACTTTCCAATTTGAGAAGTTAGACCCCATTCACAGTTAACACAGGTGACCTTGCAGTTCTCTTGTGGGCAATCCCTTGTAGGAACGAAGGCACTTGGGTGGTTAGAAGCAAGGGGAGGTATCGTTAATGAGGCCTTACCCTTCTTCACCGAACCGTCTGTCTACAACTTGTGTTTGTGACTAACTTCAAAACAATAATAAGGATTCATCTCCACTAGGCATTTAACTAAAAGTAACCAAGACATTGCATTTCACCTAGCTTAGATTTGCATTTCATCTGTCTAACTTTTCTTCTTGCGACATTGTTATTATTGTGACTTGAGACATCTATTTGCAAATTTCCTTAATTATCATTGAGCATTGTTAAGGCACAAGTCTATCACATTTAACTAAAAGTAACCAAGACATTGCATTTCACCTAGCTTAGATTTGCATTTCATTTGTCTAACTTTTCTTCTTGCAACATTGTTATTATTGTGACTTGAGACATCTATTTGCAAATTTCCTTAATTATCATTGAGCATTGTTAAGGCACAAGTCTATCATATTTATCTTATATTTGCCTCATTTATCCTAATTGAATCCATCTTAAAACATATTGCTCAAAAATATTCACACTTGCTCTAATCATAATCGAGTTACACTAATAACAATTCATCACCCTTAGATCTCTTGGACTTTTTGCTTCAAGAAGTTTTCCTCCATCATTCATTCTTAGGGACTACCCCCCTTGACTTAGCTAGGAGAGAGTCTAAACAGAGTGAGTAGGGATCAAAATGACAACCCCTACTCTAAGTGTTGCGCCTTAGGTGTACACTTTAGGCGACAACATGACCTATGGTCAAAGTACAATCAGCGGTCAACGCTCGCACGTGCAGCCTGCGGTCAACCCTTACATGTGCAGCCTGTGGTCAATGTTTCACACGTGCAGTTGTACAGATTTCATTAGTTAGACTTGGTCAAACCTTCACATGTGCGGCCTCCAAGAGCATAAGTGAAATGATGAAGAACAGATTTCTCCTTAGCTGAAATTTCTCCTCCACTAGAAAAAATGAAAATGAGTTTTCTATGTTGATGTAGTGTTTCCTCACATGCACGTCTATTTATAAGAAGCTTTAATGTTGAGTGGAGACCCATTAAGAAGCCCCTCATCACAAGAAACCCCTTCATTTAATGAGCCTACATTACAACTCAACATAAGATTAGAATTTTTATCCCACTGCTGGAAGAAAGCCCATATTAATAAACAAATCAAACCAGCTATATAAAAAATAGATCACCCCATCTCTAAGTAGGCAATGCAAGTACTTTGGGCCAATCTCCCTAAGACAAACACCAAGACTAATGGGAGAAAGACTACCATGGGCCATTCAACCCTAGCCAAATTAGCATGGCCCCATGGGTGAATGTATCATCCCCCCTAGTCAAATCATCATGAACTCGTCGAAGAATGTTCACCCGATGCTACAAACTACAGAAACATCAACACAACTTCAATCAAGAAATAATATATTTTGCTCTTCTCATATATTATGAGCATTGAAATAGAATTCTCATTGTTGCAATCATTGATTAAAGTTAACAGCGTCAATGTCACCTTGGTAGGGTTTGATGTTCGTTTTCACTTCCACTTTAAACAAAGAATGGGAAGAAGTGATGTTGGAACTTAGTCTCTCTTTCTCTAGCTCATTTTTCAGCTCCCTTTTTGGGTCTTTGTTAGCTTAATATTTCACATCTAACTCAGCTTATAAGTTAGAGCTACCAAACTTGCTCTCTACAGTATCCATGAGGATTGTCATGTTGCAAGAGATGTCAAGGTCTTGTGCTTCCATCTTTGAGAATCTCTCCAAATCATCCCTTGGATTGTTATTGTAATTAACTACCATGGCTAGGGTTTTAAGAATTCTTATGCCAAATCCTAGATCCTGCAATTTCTCACAAAAACCCCAACAAAGTTGCTCTGATACTAATACGATTTGTAAATGGCCATGAACCTAGTTGCACAAATTGTGGAAACAAGTGTATTCCCTCAAAATAGGTATGCAAGTTGAAGGGAAGTATATAGAAAAGATAATAAAAAAATTATAGCTATATAGTTTTTTTTCATAACACATGATATTGCAAGAAAATAAAGCATAGAAAAGAATGATACACATAAATGGCATTTTAGAATGAAACCCATGTTTATATTAACTCGCATAGATAATTACATGATGCAAAATCCCATATTTTAGTGATCTTGATTCTTGACTACTGCCAATCCCATATGTCATACATGATAAAATCCAGTAGACAAGCTACAATCTGTCCTAACCTGAAATCATGAAAACTATTGAGTTTGCTGAATTCTAAATGAGATTTGAAATTCTATTTTCTCCATATAAAGTGTGATAAGGTTGGAACCATTCTCAAATATCCTATAGCAATTAAGGGTACTGTTAAAAAATTTAGAAGGATAGAAAAGGTAAGCTAGAGGCAAATGTCAATATTTAGATAAGGTAAGATAAAGGAGAATGTCAACTTTTACAAAAGACATGATATTCATCTTTTATTTTAAGAATTTTATATTAACACTAATTACAAAAGTAACAAACACCTTAAAGCTTAATCCCTTATCTCTGTTTTCTCTTAAAAATTCATCAACATGGACAGGGCGATATTTCCCAGTAAGTCCCATGCTCCAAAAGGTGCCTAAAACATCACTGGAAATGGATGAAACGTGTTGGAAGTGTCGGTGTCCATACCATATGGCATTTCCAAATTTGGAAATGTCATATAGTACGATGAATAAAATTTCAATGGTGTTTCATACCGTTTTGGTGTTTCTAGGCGTTTTGGGTATCGAACATGGCCAAACTAGATGTTTCCTACAAATTAGTCATGGACATTCCACTAGAACATTTTGTCACAACATATCTTAAAAGTTTATACAAACCTTTGTTATGCCCTCTTTTATTTAAGATTAGGATTTAAGATCACTAGCTTAGTGCATGAAATACTAAAATAAGCTAAGACTGAAATGAAAAAGGCTAAAGAAAAATTATAGCCACCCACACAATGAACACAAGATGCACCCTAGGAAAACCCAATATGAGAAAAACACAGCTAGAAGGTGAGGACTATCCATTGCTATTTTCTTCTTAGTTATGAAATGCAAATACAAAAAAAGATGAACTAAGTATGGAGTTACCATGGACACTATAGCCTATATCTTTGATACATTATCCTATACTTTCTTCTTAGTTATGAAATGCAAATACAAAGAAAGGTGAACCAAGTATGGAGTTACCATGGGCACTATAGCCCATATCTTTGTAACATAATCATATACTTTCTCTATAACCCAATATCCCACTCCCTTGCTTTAATTCATCATAGAATAATAATCAATACAATAAGAATGGGGCCCCTTCCTTTCCTAACAACCAAGAATTTTACGATGTTCTAATATTCATCCAGTGTTAGGGTTATGGTTTTTGCATGCTTCAACTCGCAATTAGGGTTAGGGTTTTAGACCCTCTAGAATCTTCCTAAAAGTCCGCACATTACTAGCTCCACCTATGTGAGTAATGGGAGCTTACATGCCATCCACTCAATACCATTGTGGTCAACAAGACAAGTCAACTTGCGAGAGGCATAACATCCCCATGCGAACTCCAATTGAGGTGGTACTTGTAACCACTAGAAAAGCTCTCAATATGTAGAATAGTGCCAAGACATTGAAAATTTTGTTTGCAAAAATTTGACCGCAGAAATGTTGTTTGATGTCTCAAACAAGCTCTAAAAGTTTTTGGACCCTAAATCATTAAAAGAGGACTTGCCCCTAAAATGGGCACTCTCCAATTTTCAACCTATAAAGTACTAGAAGATAATGACAAATTATATAGTGATCCATTTCTCATGAATGTCCAAATAAACAAAGGGCACAAACCAATAATCAGAACCAAAGGACAAGAACATTAAATCTCCAATCAACAAAACAAAACCTGCTAGAGATTTGGAATATGACATAAAGAATATGACACTATTAAATGGTATTAACTAACATACTTAAAGAATATTCTCAGTTTTAATCTCTTTTAAGGACTGATTTTATAGTTTGATCAGTATGGACAGAATCTTCACCATTATGCAATTTAAGTGAAACTAAGAAGCCAGCATTCATATGATCAAACTGTAAAACCAAACTCTACACAATTGAAAAGCCCTCAGCATCTATATGGATCTGCCAAAAATTGGGGGAATGGTGCACAACTGTGGGAACTACAATCCTGAGGAAAATTAGTAGATGTACAGCCTATATTTTGGGACTAGACAAAATGGGTTGGATATCTTTAGCATGTTGCAACACAATAGCAAAAACATATCCAAGCTCCGTAAAGCTACTGGACATAAGATACACAGATGAAGCCTCTATATCAGCTAGCTGGCCATATAATATCCAGGTCAGACTCTGTGGATAGCTTTCTGGACAGATTCATGTATCTGATCACATAGCATGGAAAATACTAATCAGACCATAAATCAGCTTTTTGGGAGTAGATAATGCAGATGAAATCTTACAAATAAGAATATTGGACATGGGATCATACTGTTAAAAATAAGAATTTTGAACTACTTCAAGGGGCCATCCTTGAGTTTTGCTGGGGGCAACATCCTGTACCTTGTTGGAGGTGACCCCTGGGACTGGGAGATGTGGGGATGCATCTCCCAAGGATGACAGCATGACCCTGAGCAACACTTTAGTCAAATAAGTCCAAGGTTACCTAAACATAAGGACACTGAGCTAACAGGGTTCAGTGAGGATGATAGCTATAATCCTTTGGTACAAAGAGACGGATGATAAATATTGGAGACTGTTACCATTATCAGCAACCAGCAGGTAGAGCTTGTACTTCTACATTTTGAAACTCCAAATAAATGGAGATATATACACAACATACATCATGCCCTGCAAAATTTATTTCTACAAGGATCTTTATCAATCCTACTGAAATCACACTGCTGACAAAGTTCAAAATGATTGCTCAAGAAGACTTACATTCCAATCATATTAGGTCTTGCTTGCACTGATACGTCCCATGCAAGAAGAGTTCCACGTCTATCACCAATGAAAACCCACTCCAAAGTTGGATGAAATGCAAAAGCTCCAGCTCCAACAAGCTTGATAGAATTATCAACTGCAAAAATAATCTAAACTCAAAACAACAACCCAAATTGTAGCTTATAGGCGAAAAGTCAAAAACAGGAGATCATCCAAATAAATATGAAAATCAATAGACTGCTAGTTTTGCACAGGCAATATACTTCAAGGTACTTCCAAAGCTAATAAAAGGACATTTATATTGGATCTCACTCTGCAGAGTATAATGAATTGCAAATGTCTGGATATTGTAAGCCCTCACCAAACCATCTGCGTATGCAACATACTGCCAAAACACGATACTTCAAATATTCAGTCAGTTTTCAATCCAAATATAAAATCATATTCAACAGAATGACAAGTTAAAGCTTTAGCCAAATCAACACTCCCAGAATTTAATGTAGTGATAGCAAACTTTCCAAACTAAAATACCAAGAGTGGGCTCCGTGGATGGCAGGCAATATTAACAACAGGTTTCTTGAGATCTGTCTTTATCTTTGTAGGCGCCTTTCCACCTTCAACAGTTCCCACAACTTCCACATATAACAAAGGCTCAGGATCAGTCATAAATCTACACAGTTCAATTGATATACCTACTGCTTAAACCAACCACACTCATAAAACTAGCATTCACAAAAGCATCTCAAGAAACCATCTGCATACCAGTCTGCTGCCTTGATTTCTATCTTTAGCTGCTACAAACACACTCTACTAAATGACAGACAATAAAATACATTTAAGAAGTCTATCCTGTACAGTAAGAATTGTAATAGCAGTGTCAATTCCAGCATATATATCTGCTAGTTACATTATGCAGCAGCCACCATTTTCAGTCTGTCAATTTATGAGGAATGTTCCATTCACATTTCCATCCCTACATTTGTATGAATAGTATTCACTGTTTTGTCATGATTTGTAGTCTATCTGTGCCAAAGTAGAATTACTACCACAACTAGAGAAGCAACTGAAATAATAAAGCTCAAAATCACAGGAAAAAAGAGCCAGGACCACAGACAATAGTGGTGGCAGTTGCACACTGAAGAGGAATGCACTTGCAAAATGAAAGGTATGGGGGAAGATCTCTCCAAATGAAAACTTCCATGATTAAATTGTTCGAGTAAAAGTTACAAACGAGAGGAGGGTAACCCCTATTTATAAACAAAACAAAGCGAAACAACTACTCTTGGACCTTATTAATGTTGATTTTTGTGTTGCATCGGGAGGTATTCCCGTATGGCTAAATGGTTTTCAAGTCGGCCTAGAAGGATTATGAAAAATTTAGTATTTAAAGTGACAAGTTGGCCCACGAAAGTCAAGTCGGTCCAGCCTATGAATGGGTGTGTCTCTTGGGTTATTTCACCTCATTCGACAAGTATAAGTGAAATCTCATTTTCTCCACCAAAAGCAACAGTAAGTTTCTTCTCTCTCTTCATCATTTCTCTTATCCCTCTTGGACAGCCAAACATGTAAAGCAGGAAGTCCGCGGGAAGGCCGCAGGAAGGCTGCAGGAGCAGCAAGAAGGTAACAGGAACCACAAGAAGTCCGTTGGCTGTAGGTGAAACAAGGCTAAAGAAGGGCTAATGGGACTGGCCTCAAAGGACAGCAGGTTGGCCTAGTTTGACTGGTATTTTGACTTGGATATTGACACAGATTTCTAGACAATTGCTGATTTGTAAACCTTGCTGAAAAATAATTTATCCTAAAGAAAAGTTGTTGGGTTTTCACCCAAGGTTGGGTTTCCCAAGGTAAAATTATTGTCTCTATTGTGCATGGCTGTCTTTCTATAAGCTTTACTGTTTCTGCTGCATTTACTGTTGAGATTTTCATTTTCTGAAGTGTAATTATTTAATGATAGCAGTAGCATAAAACACTGGTTGAAAATCATTAGGAAAATCATATTCTACGGCACTTACCTTAGAATTTCAACATGGGATCAAAGCTTTGTTGAAAGAGCAGCCACTGAAGTTAGCCTAAGAGATACTATTCAACAGCTTGTTTGGATTATAGATCTCTTGTCAAAATGGTGCCAAGTCTTAGAGTAGAAGACAGGTTGGATGGTGCTACTAACTTCAGATCTTGGAAGACTAGGATACTCCTTGTCTTGGAAGAAAATGAGATTCAGAATCATGTGAAGGAAGTTATTCTAGAGCCAAAGGGACCCGAGGAGAAAGCCAAGCATAACCAAAATGATGCCAAAGCTAGGAGAATCATGATAGATTGTATAAAGAATCACTTGATTCCTCATGTTGCTGAGTTGAATGCCGCTAAAGAAATGTATGATGCCTTGGTGGGATTATATGAGAGCAACAACACTAGCAAGAAGTTAACCTTGAAAAATCATCTTCGTAGTGTCATGATGACTAAATCAGATTATGTTGTCTCTTATCTTATGAGAGTCTCGCAATTGAGAGATGAGATTAGAGCTATTGGAGATAGTATTGATGATTAAGAACTTGTTACAGTAATTCTAAGTGGTTTTCCATCCTCATGGAAGCCCTTTGTTCAGGGAATTTGTGCACCAGAAAAGTTTCCCAAGTTGATAAGCTATAGACTGATTGTGTCCAAGACAATACCAGATTGTTGTCCAAGAACAGCTTGCAGAGTCCACAGAATGAAGAAACTCAAGCCCTTGCAGATCATACAAGGAAAGGAAAAGGAAGAAGGAACTTTGGATGTTTGATAAGAAGAATATAGGTAGAAGAACCACTGCAGTTCTAGATCAGCAGAAGAGGAATACGTCAAAAAACAAGTGCTTCAATTGCCATGATTTTGGACACTATCCATCCCAGTGTCCTCAGAGGAAAAGGAAGGGAAAGTAGCATGCATCAACAACCAATGTTGATGATGATAATGAGCATCAACCTCAAAAGAAGACAAAGGAATCTAAGCTTGATAAGATTGCAAATGGACTTCAGAAAGATTACTTCTTTTGACACATTAATGACTATTTTATGAAGGCTAAGGATGAGGTCTTCAACAGGATCCAAAAATTCGGGGCTCAGGTAGAAATCCTGACAGGGAAGAAGATGGTTTTGAGGCTAGATAATGGAGGAGAGTATACTTCCAAGGACTTCAATGATTTTCTTCTAGGAGGCAAGGATCAAGAAGGAGCTGTGTTACCGGATCCATCAGTCCCAGTGGCTAGATCCACAAATCCCTGTATCAGAGACGGATTCGGATTTAGATCCGCCCAACCATTGTCTATATGTAAAACTCTTCAACGTCAACACAAAGTTCCAAATTACATGTCATCGCAAAATTTTAGAATGAAAAATCAGCGGATGAATAACGCTATAATGGAAAAATTAGTGACGCTAATAATTAACGAGTTCGCTACTAGCGTTCATTAATTTTTCCTTGGTTGACCATATTATAAACTTTAATGAAAAATTATAAGCTATGGACGTTTGGATATTCGAGTTCATTAATTTTTCGTTGGTTGACCATATAATAAACTTTAATGAAAGTGGAGAGATGAAGACGATCGCAGGTAACTCAAGTGAATGGGGTTAGGGCATCGAGCCCGGTGGTCGACCCTAGTTCTATGCTTGAAGCTACCCGGGAGGTGCTCCCTTAACAGCTCACGGTATTTTCGAGGCAACAACTAAAGGTTTTCCCATAGCTGTTTGCGGTTTGCGTCAGTTAGTATTCGGTCTCCCCTAGACAGTTTGCGTTTACCTCTCCGACAGTCCAGCAGGCAGTTGTCAGCTCGGGTTATCGACAGACATGGAGGACAAAACCGTTTATTCCACGATTCCATCGGAAAACCTGTCGATATGGTCACAGGCTGGGACCACTGTGGAGGATTTTTTAGTGTTCGACCATGAACTATCTGCTGAGGTCAATACTCTTCCTACGCTCTCACGACAACACATTCCTTCCATCTCGGTTCCAGTAGAAGCGGCCGCTATTTGGGATTACTCAGGCCCGCCGTTAATCACTGATTTACAGTTGGAGGCCGAGCTTTGGGGAGCCCCAGAAACTTAAACCCTAGGGTCAGACCTAGGTTCTATTCCTGTGAGGGTTGAGGCGGATAAACCCTTGGAGGAAGGCCCTTCGGCTTAGGTTGGTAGGCAGCAGGTTCAAACTTTACCACCGGCCTCGGGGAACCCTACTATGGGCAATTTCACCGGTACTGGAATAATTTCAGGGCATTTTGACAACATTAGGGCTAAAGGACCTCTGACAGAAAAGGACCCGGCCTCACTTGAGGTTGTACAGGAAGATAATTTGGCTGTTGGCACAAGTAGCAAACTGAAAGGGTCATCCAAAAGGAAAAAGTGCCTCCCTCTGTGTAGCAACGAAATCTTCCTCAAGCTCGCCGAGGACACGACATTCTGTGAAGCCATGGATTCAACTGAAAAGGTACTGGTGGGGCATGTGAGGGGCAGACACTACAGTGTGGAGCGGCTCCAAAAATGGACAATGGAGGTTTGGGGACATCATCTATCGGAACCTCCAAGGGTACAGACTTTTGTTCGAGGGTGGTTCGCTTTGAGATTCAAATGTCTTGCCCACACTAACTGGGTTCTCTCCACAATTTGGCACATAGATCAAGCTCATGTCCTCCTTCGAAGGTGGACGCCTATGTTTGACCCTGAACTTGAAAGGGCGGGGACGGGACCAATTTGGGTTCGTCTACCAGGCCTACCCGTTCACTTCTAGACTAAGCAAATTTTCAAACAGGTAGGGGATGCAATGGGCAAGTTTCTTACCTATGATGACTCATTTAACTCTACAGGCAGGATGGCTTTCGCCAGGATCTTGGTATATATGGACCTCACAAATGGGCTTCCGAAGTTTATTAACATACAATGGAGAGACGTAGCGAGGAGACAGTGCCTGGATTATGAGGGAGTTTCGTTCAGGTGTCGCCGCTGCCACAAGGTGGGGCACTTATTCAAAGACTGTCCTTTGAACAAGTGGAATAGCACACAGTTTGCGAGACAATCTCCTCTAAATGCTCCTGAGTAGGAGGCTCAGTCACATGAAGACCCTATCAGAGAGGATCAGACTCGTGCATCTGAGGATATTCACAGGATTGCTTCACCATGCTCTGGAGGGATTGCCACCCTTTCGGGGATTGTTTTGAGATCTCCGGCTCCTGCTCTGAGCGCTCCGAGGAAGCGTGGAAGGCCTCCCCATAGTACCATGCCTTCTGTTCCTGGTTCGGCCACTGCAGCCTCAGGGGACTCCAACACTTTGGGGAGCAGAACATAGAGGTTGGCCGTCTTTCCAAAGAAGGCACAATCCAGGAGCAGGGCAACTGGTTGATCATCAAACAGATAGATGGTGAACACCACCAGTTCTATCACATGCCTTTTATGGACATTTTGAACTAATGATCGGACACTGAATCATAATTTGTACATATTTCTTTTGTTGTTTATGATCTGATATGCGGCCATGGTTTTGGCACTATACATGTTTATTTGCTATTATCTCCCTGTGTGGAACAAGATAATATTTATTCTGTTGGTTTTTGTATCATTTTGGACACTTTTTCAGATCCTGTCTGGGCTACTTCCCTTCGTGGATTGGGTAGTTGGTGTTTACTACCTCTAAGGATGCAGAGTTTTATCGATAGAAATATCAGAATATGCATATGCATCTACAAAATGTAATTTCTTTTACTAATGAAATTACGAATTTTCCATGGTAAAAGAATAAACTTTAATGAAAGATTATAAGCTATGGACGTTTGGATGTTCTCTATACAGCTATGTTGCATGAGTTTCTAGAACATGGGAACTTGGGTATGGGTGTCGAGAATGGTTAGAAGTTTCCCCAAAATTTACAGGAAATGGCTAATCGGAAGCGGTAATATTATATAATAAAAAAATTAAAATTATTTTATTAATTTATAATTATATATTATATAATAATCAAAATTAATATTGAATCAAATATTCAAATATTAAAATCAATTTAAATATATAATCTTTCTTATATATAAATATATTCTTTGGGTGTCTCTCTCCTAAGTCTCTCCCTTTTATATATATAAAATATTAAAATGTCAAGTTCATTACGACACATGACAAGTCTTTGAAACGATCTGGCTTACAAATACAAAGGAACACTTTTACATATGTTTCTCTAGTTATTCTTAAGAGAAAAGTAAAGAAACTCTAATGTTTAAGCATTGATTGCCACATTCAATATGCACACAAAATTTTTTGCAATATATATACATAAGCAACAAAAGAAATACTCATCAGCATGACATCCCAGAAATCGCCCTCACATCGAGGTGCCATACACTTCCTTAACCCATCAGGAGATTGCTCCAGTTTCTCAATTAAGGATATCGATGTAAAGGATGTCTTCGGCCTTTCTTCCTGCAAAGGTTTCAACTTATGCTCATGTTTTGTGGGCAGTTCAGCGTATTTCTCTACAGGCTTTGTATTCCCCAACCCCAGGGAACGTCAGAACTTCAAAAAAAAAACAGTCTTCAAAGCTCCTGGAACTTTCCCAAGCTCCCATTGGAGCTCCCGCTGAAAAGGGAACATTCCCATATAGTTCCAAGCTCCCGGGAGCACGAGAACCATTGGAACGGGTTTCCCAACTCTTGGGAGTGGTTCTCGTGTAATAGAGCTATAGAGTTAGTTCGTTCTATAAAGTAACTTTAATGCTCATTTAATTTAAATGTAATAATAGTTATTAATGTTTGAATATTATGATACATTAATTTTTTATTTTTATATTTAGAATTTTAAATAGAAGTTATATATTTTTTATTTTATATAAATCTAATTAATGTTTAATTAATATTTATCAATAATATATTAATTATGATATTATTGTTTGTACTTACCGTGTCCGGATCCTGACTTTTCAAAACACTAGCGGATCCGTATTCGAATCCGAACCAGAATCCAGATCCGGATCCAAATCCGTATTCGGATCCGAATCTTGGTAACTTAGAGAGGGAGTTGACAGTTCCCTACAACCATCAGCAATTTCTTCCTTGATCAAGAGATAAATACTTGCAATCATATTTTTTCTCCTTTGATTTTTTTGTCATCCTTTTGTTCTTTTATTTTGTATGCTTTGGATATCAAAAAAGTATAGCTTGGTTATGATTTTTCATTTTTCCATGGCCTCCCAAATAGGGTTTGCGGAAAGGAAGAAAAAGTCCACTATGGAGGCTGGCAAGGCGATGGTAGCGTTCAAAGTGAGGTTTGTGCCAAGAGGGTTCTCCCAAGAAGGTGCAGTGGACTACGAGGAGACTTTCTGCTCCAATCGCTAGATGGTTAGATTCTTTTATGGCCTAAGAGTTCGAGCATAGAGTGATTTGGGGTTCGAGAGGGAGGATTGTACAAATTGTTAGGACGTCCAAGATCGTGCCAGATAATTGAAAGAGCTTCCAGTTCAAAGGGAGCAGATAGTCAGGCAAAGTGGAAGGGGTAACCTTCCAAGAGAATATCATGGGTTGAGATTGTCAGACAAGATCCTTAGAGACGAGAGGCCTCTAGGAGCAATTTTCCTTCTATGAGGGAACCATGCCAGACGTTTGGGTATGCTTTAGTGACAGAGGGAGCGGCAATAACAGGAGGATTTGCTTTTGTGAAAAAGAGAGGAGCCAGGAATAGCACAAGAGGATCTGCTTCAATGCCAGATGGACCACACAATCAGAGTGACCTGAAAGCAGTTTTGATGATGGATCCAATTAGGGAAGATAGCTAATTTACGGTTGGGCCAAGGCATGCAACAAAGCATGTGTTGAGGTACCTGTATAGTACAATTGGATATGGTCTGAGACATGGTGCATAAGGGAGCAGAGAAGCTCTGGTACATATCCTCAGACGAGCAGATTGCGACGTTTTCACCAAGTCTCTATCTAGAGTGAAGTTTGTATACTTTAGGGACAAGCTTGGTGTGATGCAGAATGTCTCCCTCATTGACAGGGAGTGTTGATGTTTTTGCAACTTGTAGAATAGGACAAATATTCTCCCATGGGGCCATGCTAATTTGACTAGGGGAGAATGATATATTCACCCATAGGGCCTCATGTTGATTTGACTAGTGGGGGTAATGATACATTCACCCATGGATCCATGATACAACCATGTTGATTGGATGAATAACCCAAGGCAATTGTAGCATAGGGAAGACATTCTTCCATTAGAACCATGTTGATTTGGCATCGTAGGGTCATGCTAATTTGACCAAGGAAGAATGATGCATTCACCTAAGAAGCCATACTGATTTGGCCAGGGGTGAATGGCCCAAGGGCAAACCTTCTCCTGAGAAGCCATGCTAATTTGCCTGGGTCATGCTGACTTCACAAGGAGAGATGGATACATTTACTTGAGAAGCCATGCTGATTTGGTTGGGTCATATTGATTTGACTAGGGGAGATGAATACATTTACATAAAAAGCCATGCTAATTTGGCCAGGGGTAAATGGCATGTGTTACTCATATTGTTTGCTTCGGGATGGTATGATCTATATCAATAGGCGTGCACGTGAGAAGGCACTACATCAACATAGCAAGCTCATGAACTTTCCTGATGTAGGAGAAATTTCAACTAAGGGGAAATATGTTTTCAGCTAAGGAGAATACTTCCCACGCTAAGAGGGAGCGTTCATTTTTGTGTAGCATCGGGAGGTATTCCCATATGGCTAAATGATTTTCAAGTTGGCCTAGAAGAATTATAAAACAATTGAATATTTGAAGTGACAACTTGACCCAAGAAAGTCAAGTCAACCCAACCTATGAAAGGGTGTGTCCCTTGGATTATTTCACCTCATTTGACAAGTATAAATAGAGGTTGTGATGTCTCATTTTCTCCACCAAAAGCAAGAGAAAGTTTCTTCTCTCTCTTCATCAAATCTCTTATCCCTCTTGGACAGTAACATGTGTGGAGCAGGCAGTTCGAAAGAGCAACAAGAAGTCCACAAGAGTTAAAGGAAAGCCACGGGAGCAGCAGGAAGGCTGCAGGAGCCACAAGGCCATTGGTTGTAGGTGAAACGGCGCTAAAGAAAGGCTAAGGGGGGTTGACCACAAAGGACAAGTTGGCCATGTTTGACCAGTATTTTGACTCGGATAAAAACACAAATTTCTAGACAAATTGTTGATTTGTAAACCTTGTTTAAGAATAATTTCTCCTAAAAAAAGTTGTTGGGTTTTCTGCCAAAGTTGGGTTTCCCAAAGTAAAATTATTGTCCCTATTGTGCATGGTTGTCTTTCTATGATCTTTATTATTTTTGTTGCATTTACTATTGAGATTTTCTAAAGTGTAATTATTCAATGATAGTAATGACATAAAATATTGGTTGAAAATCATTAGGAAGTAGGAAGTAATTACCTGGCAAAAAATTATTATCTACTGCACTTGCCTTAGAATTTCAACAATTAAATCGAAGTGGCATTTCACAATCATTTAAATATAATACTTATAGACAAGAACATTATTACAAAAGAATGAACTTGAATACAAAATAGCTCATTTTCAAAGAGTTTACTTACATAATAAAGATACGTTTGGGTACACGACATGATTCCCTTCAGTGTCTAAAGACTGTATTAAATTGTTCACTTGAATTACATCATTGCTCTCACATAATAATTCCTAATGGCTGCTTCCAAATATAAAAGCATCAGGTGTCATTGTAGAGGCAAGCCACTATTTAAGATTGAGGAAAGTTGATAGAATAAAGATGATTGCTTCAATTATACATGTCAACAGTGTTTCTACCACAAACTGAGGCAAGTCAATTATACATGTCAGCTAGTCTATCTTTACTGCTTCACTGATGTCAATTGTTTATTTTCCTGTCAAAACTATCATGGTATAAAACAACAAATAATCTCTAGGTCTTGTTACCACTTAATTTAGCAGGGGTCTAGGAGGGGTTCCAAAGGGACTACTACTAGATCAAGTGGCAACAATGGTACAAGGACCCACTGTCACCTTAGTCAATGTCCCCTATTCTTTACTAACTTTCACAGGTGGGAGGAGTCCCAGTATAGGGAAATCACTAAAATGATGAGGTCAATAATGATCAACAATGTGATTTCCAATGCCCATTCAAAGGCGAAACTCAGATAATAGGTTGTTTGTTTTAGAAGCAAAAGAAGAGCTCTCCAAGAAAGGCTTGAGGGAAGGACGACCTCAGGTTTATGAATATTCAGAAATGATGAATGCCAAAGATCAATAATTCCAAAATCCCTCACCCCTGATTCATGTGTTTATACTAGGGTTCAAAGTGAGGCAAGGATGGCTTTCAATGAAAAGATTCAATTAAAATGTGAGCTTTGGGAGAAGCTAGGGTGACCTTCCACAAAAAACCCCTTGAGAGAAATATTATAAGAGACTAAGGGTTGAGAGATATATCGTGTTAAAGGCTCATCCAATGATCACCTATAGTTAAGAGAAAAGGTTTTGAATGACGAAATGCAAAGTGTAACCCTTCAAGAAATCCCCAAGTCAAAGGAGCTTCAAGAGTTCCCTCTTGGTGTGATAGCTAGGGCATCAATTTATTTAAAATTCAACCATCGGAATTCATTCAAAACTGGAGGATGCCTAGAGGAGACATAAATGAAAAAACTTGTCTAGACAAAATCCTAAAATTCCTCCTTCCTAATATTTCGCACCAAGCCCTAGAAAATCTCCTTATCCTTAGGGGGCAAAGAAAAGAGGTGAAAGAATGATATTTCGTTAAGTTGATGTGATCACCAAGGATCTAGGACCAATGCCTAGTCTATTGGGAGAATGGAGTCAAGAATAAGATTGATTTAGGGTTTTTCTATCAAGGAGCCTAATTGCAGCTTCACATGCCCTAATGAAGCAGTTACCCAACTACAACAAGGATTTATACTTCGACTTGTCAAATAATGGAGTTCTAGGGTTAGTTTTTCAAAGAGAACCTCTAAGAACATTATTTTTTTCTTGCCCAATGAATAATGCATGCAATAGATCAAAACTACCAAAGTGATTCAAGAATTTTGCATAATTTAGAGCACAAGCAGCATCATGATGCAATATTCCATACATTAAACATATAGTGAAAATTCCTCAAAAGAGAGAAACTTACATGGCAAAAAAAGTAGATCCATCCATCACATTTGCAAGAGAGAAACTCCAAAATAGAATAACAATAACCCAAACATCAAAATGCATTAAAGAATCTCCAATTCGTCCCTCAATAGTTGTAGTGAAATTCTAGAAGAAACAATGATCCAAATCCAAGTGATGATGAGTTACAAATGAGGCCTCACTTGCACTTATATGAGCCTCTAATAGTTCAATTGATCTAATTAGCCTAAGTCCTAACAAAACCCCTAAAAGTGTCTCTAATTTGCAAAATAACATCCTAATTGGTGACAAGCCCACCAAATAGCTTCATAACATGGAAAATAAGCCTCTCAAGAGAGGCCAAAATGATAATACAATAGCTAGGAGGGTCGTTGGAAGGCCTAGTGAAGTCCAACATGTGCCAAAATGGATGGAAGGGCTCCAAAAATAGTGATCAAGGGGGTGGCCCCTTGATCTCCAAGCAAATGACCTATGGTGCTCCCAACTCGCTGTGAGGGCACAAAAACGTCCTCATGGGTCTCCAAGTGGATCGAACAAGCATGTATCCCATCTATAAGGGCTAGAACAATGATGCAAGTCCTCCCTTTGTCTCGCATGGTGAGACAAATCCTTAATTGGGCCCTGGATCAGCTACCAAGTTTGTGGTGCAAAAGTGGAGCCAGTTGGACAAAGTGGTCTTGGTGCATCATCATCATCAAATAGATGGAACACGAGCAAGCAATAAGTGGAACTAAAAAACCCCATTAAGTGGAAATCTGCTCTCTGCTATGATGGAGGCCCATGGCTCTCAACGATCACCCTACAAATACCCATATGACCCTCTGGAGGGCTTGGACCCCATATAGGGAGACCAAACCCAAGATGAAGACCCGCCTTCAATCATGTATAAGATCTAATGTATCCCCTCACCTTCCAGTACAACCAAACATTAATGTAATTGAGTAAACGAGCTTACAAATCATGGATCCAAGCGGACACTTCATAGTGGCATACCCTCCCATAATGGACTTTAGAACGTACAAGTGTCTCCAAGTTCAAGAAGAAAGTTAACCAAGGACCATATCAGGTGGTTTCAGCCTCCAAGGGGAGTGACATGTCCATGGTACATCCATCAAATGCCAGGAGGCATGTGATATAATGATAGAATGGACTGGGGCATCAAGGGAAGGCTCCAAGCCACATGTCACAGTACAAGGGTAGCTATAATAAGGGAAGCCCACAATTGGGTGTATGAATGTAGGAGGGAGCAAACAGGGTACATGAGTTACCCCGACCTTTGTTTTTCCACCCTTTTTCATATGCCTTTTGCCTTTTATTGATTTTTCTTTTATAACTACTTGGGGCTCTAGGGGATGAGAGCATGATGTGTAAGATATAGTAGTGGATACCCCCTTAAGGTGGGGTAGTTCATCGCACACTAGGGGTTGGAACTGTTGAGAAATTTAGGGGGCAACAAGTGTAGGTGATTTCTCTTACTTTGATAACTGCTTGTGATGTATTTTTACTTTACTTGATTAACTTCTTCTTTTCTTACTATTATTAGTTTTTTTTATCATCAAACAGCTAGCAAATCATAAAGAACAATGAGACAATAGGACACAAGATATAGGCGATCAGTCAAGGCTAAACCTCTCCAATTGAGAGGAAAACCCACCAGAATCCTTCTCTTCTTATAAAACATCAATTAACGAATTACAAGACCTATGACCCTTGACCAAGACCCTCCAAGACCAAGTCATCCTTCCTTCTTGATGAGCTTTCCTTACACAGCTTCCAGCAACAAACTTCAACCTTCCAGCAACTTCGACCTACCAGCTTCACAACTTCAAACTTAATGTAGCTTCGACCTAACAGCTTCACAGCTTCGATCTAGAGGTAGCTTCACAACTTTGACCTTGCAGCTTCACAGCTTCGTTGCAGCTTCAAAATTTCATCTAGCCCAGAAACTATAGAAACCCTAACGAGAGAGAGAAAGAGAGACCCAAGTACTTCGATCTTTATCTTCTTTTTCTTCGTTCTTTTCCAACTTCTATCTTGAGGAGATCAAACTTGCTTGAGTGAGTGTGCAAATGAGGTCGAATTCTTTCTTTTTCATAGGCTTGTGAGGGTTACAAATTGCTATCTTGAGGCTGACTTGTCCCTTCATGTAGACCAACTTGATCTTTGTGCCATGACAAGGTCTTGGAGGGTCTTTTGACTCTAATTTGACTCAATAAATTTTTCTTTACAATATGTAATATGCCCAAATGGGTCTTCAATACATGACAATGACTCAATTGACTTTATGACAAACCTACAAGCACTCAATGGGTGTTTGACCTAAAAATAAATTTCCCTTGAGCATGAAACCCATGCCTCAAGAATACAAATAATTAAATTTATTTTTCTCTTCTCATTAAATACATAAAATCACAATTACATATGCCATTATGAAGACCAACCCTAGTTACATATTTCAACACTCCCTCTTAACCAAGGAGATTTTCATAATCCATAAAAGGTACTTGGACATTCTCAATTTGGAGAATTCTCATAAGAAGAGTCGGATCGGTAACCCATTTGTATAGCATCATATCATCCACCATTGTCACATAGCAAAGCCTTGACTAACAGCTCTATCTATCCACAAGATCAAAGCACAATGCTGGCGAGACCAATGATTTATAGACACCCTCATTATTGTCTCTCTCAGAACATACCCCACCCGAGTTCTCTTAGAGTATGTTCCACCAAGACTATTCTTATCTTGGATTCTGGGAATCCTCAAAGAATATCGGTCCTCTACGACTACTCTTATCTTGGATGCCCTACCACATCCTCAAAGAGTATCGGATGTCAGATGCTTACCCAATCCTCCATTCTATCATCCCAGGTGAAGACAAGAATGGTGTGTCTATCTCTACCTCTCAATTAGGGAGGATATGCCCATTCTAGTGAAGGAATGTACCCATTCATATAAAAGAAATGTACCCAATCTCCCTCTTAATCAAGGACTTGACCAAGCTCCCTCTTATCCAAGGACTTGCTTCTAGCAGCTCTTTAGGTGGAGATCAAGGGACAACCAGCTACTTGAAGAGCTCGTCCTTTTGATGTCATGAACTTCTTTTTCTTTATTCAAGAGTCTTCATCTTTTTGGGACTTCTTCATAGGGCATCAACCATCCATCACTTTTATTCATGAATCATGTTAGTCATGTCATCCTTTCTTTCATTGGAAAGTGATCCATTAATCCATATCTAGCCTTTCCTTCATACCTTGTCACCTTCTTCGTATCATGTTTCCTTCAAGATCTTTCATCCTACCACGAGTGTCAGTTATAGATGACATATACAACTCTTCCTTTGGTAGCCCTGCATTAGCCCATCCAGGTATTGTTCAAAAATAGAAAATGAAAATTAAATCAAAAATACCTTTGTGATGGTCTTTCATCATGACATCTCCTTTCTTGCATTAGCATCCTCCATATATATTGACACATCTCCAAGAATATATACAGCGTCAAGGGTCTTTTGCCTTTTTAGACTTTATCAGGATCTTCATATATTTCCCATGGAGATATCATAGTCAAATATTATAGTCCTTGGATGTTGATTTCCTTCTCCCTAGTTGTATTTTTCATGACCTCTTCATTTCTTTATTCACACATTTCCTCCCAGGAGCTTCCAATCATAGTTCCTTTGACTTTGTCAACCATCTCATATTTCATATGAGGACATATTATGTTGATTTCATCTAGTCAATGTGTGAACCATGCCTTCAAGCATCCTTTCACGGGAGGAGATCCTTTCTTTTGATCATGCTCTTGAGGTAGAGCACTCATTCACGATATTTGCAACCATATGACATGACTCTATTTTATCAAGTACAAGCATACATACCTCATCTCTTTCTTTTGGTTATCTAAACTTCCTTCGGTAGCTTCCTTGATTGAAAGAACTTCAATCCCTTAACCTGCTTCACTTCTTTTGACATCATATCATCATCCCATGAATCCCATACAAGTTGGAATTCCTGGCGAGACACTTACTTCTTTCAGAAGGTAAACCTTCCAATGAAGATTCCAACGGAAGATCTTGATCATCCTCATCCTGCAAATGCTCCTTTTGAATTATGTATAATGAGATCTATACTAGATGACTTTCGTTTTCCCATCAATACTACTTATGCTTCTAATGAGGTTACCAAGAGCTACATTCTTCTATAGGTGACAACCATAGACTTCTATTTCAGCTATATTTCGTGCTTCTTTATGATGATGTCACGAGCTCTTGCTTTTAATCGTATGCTTCTATGATGCCATCTCCTAACATGATGCATCCTATCATGCTTTTAATTATTCCTACCATGGTAGTTAAATTTTACAACAAAAAACTTGAAAAAGAAACTTGAAAAGAACTAGGTGAGGAAGACCAAATCATAGTAGAGATCTTTTACTTCCTCCTTCTTGGATTTCTTCTTTTCAGCTTCTTCCACTTCTTCAGTGATATGGGCTTCTTCCCTTCCTCTTTTGTTGTTGTCCTTCTTGAGCTTTGGACAATCCCTCTTGTAGTGCATGTTGCACAATTTTTGTCAAAGTTCCAAGGAAGCGGAAGTACCAATTTTTCAATAGGATCGGATCATCCATTAGCAATTCATATGTCATTGCAAACCCATTCTGCAAGTTATGTAATCTAAATGATGCTAATAAGACCATGAATGTATGTAACGGTCTAGGTAAGCCTATTATCTTGGCGAGAGTTTCATCCTAGGAGGTTTTTCGTCTCACTAATTCATTTATGTTTCTAAACATGGATGGTCGGCAAAGTTTTTTCCCACCACCCTCACCCCAAAACTAGGGTTTAATTCTTCGACAAAGTCTTAGATGAGTCCTAGTGTTCTAGTAGAGTCTTATTTAAAAGTGATTTGGAAATAATTTTAGCTAATTGGCTAAATTATTTTATTACAAATCACTTCGTCTATTAGATCATATTGTGTCACAGATTGGGTATGTAATTTGAGGGTCTAAGTCAAACAGGTATTCCCCCTTTGAGGGTTGAAATTGTAAATCTTACATAATATATATATATATATATATATATATATATATATATATATATATATATATATATATATATATATTTTAATGCATGGTCCCTCATACTTGGACACCATGGTTAAAATATTAGAAGGTGGAAAAAATAATTAATCTCCTCATCTGTCAATTAATTAAATTTTCTGGCAAAATTAAAATAAAATCCTAAGCCATAAATTTAATTAATTAGAGTCCAATTAAAATGTCATGGTTAAAATAAAATCTCCAAGTGAAAAATCTGTGGGTATTGGATATTTCAAGAAAAATTGGACTCTTAAGCCTTAGTGGTTAAGTCAAAGTCAGATTTTTGAGGAAATTAGCTCAAAATAATTAATTTTGAGCTAATTAAAATGGAATTAAATGATAAATTCGAAAATTCCTCAAAAATAAAAATTTAACAGCTAGAATTAAAAGATGATCAAGTATTTTTTGACAACCAAGAATATTTTGATAAGGATCAAGAAAACTAACTGTTATTTTTCACTTGGAGGATTTATTTGTAAATATAGAGTCATTTGAGTCTCTAGTCATCTGATTGCTGGCTAAAAAATTGTTGTTGAAGGGTTATGTAGAGGTGCAACTCGAGGTGTCCATGTTCATTGATTTGTGGTATGTATTGATTACATGCTTTCCTATGTTTTGTTGATAAATGGTAAGATCTATTTTTCATTAGATGGAGATAAATCATTCTCTTGATAGTTTTGGGTTAATCTTAAGTGATTTGATTCACCATATGATTAACAAATTGTCTTGAGATAAATACATAGTGTTTGCAGGTATTTCAGTCCTTGGTCTCCAAGTTCACAAACTATGGCCAGGGATCAACTTTGCTTAGATCCTGAATATTTACGTGGTGGATTAAATCTTTGCTAAGGCTATAGTGTGCATGGAGTTTCTAAAGTGTTTTCAACCATTTATCAAAGAAAATAGCCATAAAAAAATATTTCTAAAAAAAACAATTCAAAACCCTTGTATATTTGTATATTTTTTGTGAATAATTTTGTAAATTATTTTTGCTAATTGGGGTTTTGGGATTTTAATATTTTGTATATATTTGGGGTTTGGGTGTTTTATTTTCATTTTTGCAAGTGAGATCTATTGAAGTTCAAGAGAAGATGCTGAAGTGGAGCTAAATCTAGGCCCTTGAGGGTAAGATCTAGTCTCTATAACTTTTTTGCAGAGCCAACCATCGAGAAATTTGTAGCAAAATTCTAAAGCAAGGGTTTCATTTTTTAGGCCTCTCGAGCCTAGATTAAGGCTAATCTAGCCCAATGTCAGCCTCTAAGGCCCCTACATCAGCCTTTTTTGCCACTTTATCTTCATTTTCCGGCCTTTTAGGGCAGTCTGTGAGCCTTAAAGGCCCCGACCTCCCTTGCCTAGCCCTACATTGGGGTTTAAAGACCTTAATTGACCTGGTCGTGGGCTTAAGAAACCTCGGCCACCCTCCATTGCCCTAAACCGCTGCACTTTGGGCTAATCGTGGCCCTTTAGGGCCCTAAATTGCCCCATAGCCCTAGTGTCCAACCCTTTAGGGCTTTCCTTGCCTCATTGCCTTTCATTTTTCCCTCCTTGGCCATTTTTGACCCCTGATCCGCCCTCCTTTAGCCTCCAAGCCTCAACGCTAGCCCTATTTGGCCTAGCGTTAGCCTTCCTTAGCCCTAGTTTGGCCCTTGTGCATTTCTAAAGTGATTAGGACTGAATTCTTGGTGGGTTTTGCAGAATTTTTGGCTCAAAACTTAGAAGATTTGATATGCAAGTGGAAACTTTATCACCAAATTTTGGCAACTTGGGCAAGTTCATCTTCAAGGCCTTAGGGTTAGGGTTTTCTCTCTAAACCCTCATTTTGTCTCTGTTTTATTACAGCAGTGATAACAGTGATATAATAACTCTAAAATCACATTTAAATTGGTCAAAATAACTCAAATTTGCAAAATTTAAATTTTCCTAAATTTTGGCCACTTGAGCATTGGTTATCTAGGCCTAGATCTAGAAATTTGTTCGCTGGAATTTTCTGCATCACTGAACATATCGGATCTGCAATTTTCTAAATCACACATCTAAAAGGGCTCAAAAAGTTAAGTTCTCAATTTTGACAAATTTTTCCAAGTTTTGGGCATATTTGGCACTTGTTGTAACATCATTAGCTTGTTGATCTGTTGATTTGTTTACTGCTGTAATAAATAGATCAGATCTGGAATTTTTCTGAATACCTCATCTTAAAGTGGGCTAAAAATCATTATTTTACTTTGGCAAGCTGCATCTCACTGATCATAGATTCATATCTAGTCACTATTGGTTTGTTATCTCTTGTATCTAACCTTTTTTCCTCACTGCTGTCATAACTTTCTTACTGTTGTCATAATAGTCACTTATTGCTCATAAAAGGGTCATTGGAACATAAAGTGTACAAGTGTTTTCACAGTTCTATATTTTGTTGTTACTTGTTCCTAGCATTTACATTGTAGAAGTAGCTAACATTGTGTTCTTGTGAGTTTATTCATATTTCACATCTAAATTGGCTCACTCACTAAAGCACTTAGATCATAAATCATCTTGGTGATAAGTCTTTTGGGCATATTGGTATTTTGTGAATCCGATTGAGTTTCTCTTAAATAATTGGCATTGAGTAATAAGATCACATATAATCTTGTTGGAAACATCTTTGATAATTGTGACTGGTATCTTATAACTTTGCAGCTAATTGATAAGTGGATAAGTTGATCTAACTGGTTGAACACCTTGTGGATTAATCTATAGTTGAAGCTTGCACTTGTATCTTTAAGCACTTATCTTGTTTAAGATTGTTATCTAATCATTAGAAGTACTCTTTCTTTAATAATTCATATCAAGAACTTAAGTAACACAACACAAATGTGGCCAAGTATGCACATAACCAGCGCTAACTAGGGCACAAGCCACAGAAGAAAATCCTCCAAGAACCTCGCTCAACAAACCTACGTTGGGCAGAATATGACATGAGGAATTTGTCCTCTTACTTGAGCAGAACTCAGCCTTCAACAAACTAGAGAAAAACCACACTTGATCCAACATTCATCCTTCATTATGTAATGCGTCTTCCTGAGGTACTTGGACCTCCTACTTGAGCAGATTCATATGAGAGATGCTTCTTGGATGTTTGCACAAATGATCTCTCCGAGTCCTCTCCCATTTTAATAGTTTTCCATGAGGGTAATGACTAGCCCTCAAGGGGCATGAGTCAAGCCTAGCCAACTTGACTTTCTTTGGAAAACCCCAACTAGCTTAAGAAAAGAGGTTTCTTTCATTTGTTTAAGACACCTCATTGTTGCCTTAGGTCCCCCTTGGTCCATTAAGGGTGACCTCACGCAATCAATGGATAAACAAATAATTCTCCACTTGGTTTTGCGCCCACAACTTTGGATATAAAACCCACTGCTTGGGTACACTGCCCACAAAGCCCTTGTGGGTCAACTTCTCCCAAACCCAGTACCCTAGGGTTGTGGAGTACCTCCCAAGCTACACAAATCAACATATTGTGCATTATCAACGTGGTGGGCTCAAGTGGCAAAGTGGTTGGGCATCAAACAAAGTGCAAGGGCACCCACAAAAAGCAGGAGAGGGGCAGGCGGCTCTCCCTTCAAAAATTGTCCTTAGGAAAATAGAAATCCCTCCTAAGCTTCAAAAACATTTACCTTTTTCCTATTCCTTGTTTCTCATTATCACTTTTTCTCACCTTTTCAACTTTTCACTCTAGAAATTTCATTTTTTCAAGATCTCTCCAAAAAGTTTATTTTAACAAAAGAATACAAGAGGAATTGAACTTGGGTATTCCCTTCCACATCTAAATCCCTTTGTCAACTCTCCAAAGAGAATGACATAAAAATATCAAGGATTAAAATAAAAATAAAAAATTGTCCTTTACAACCCAAACAAAAAAGAGATAAAATATATATAAAAATCTTCCAAATATCACATAATGTCTTTATTCAACAGTCTCATGACAAAGCACCAACCATACTATGAATTGTTGATCCGGTGGATTTCAACTAAAATTGAAATTTAGTTTTATTAATCAAATTTTAAAATTAGAATTCATCTCCTTCCTTGATATTTTCAGAACGCAATCGTTGCTCTATTTCACCACCAAGTGATGTTGTTGAGTGTGCTAATTGCAGGGGGGATGCCTAGTAGTGGAAAGCAGATGGTGTGGCCTAATCCATAACCTAGGTTGATGATCGATTTGAAGAAATAATGGCCTGCTCTACAGATTGGTGAGGCAATGAAATTAATGGAAATAGCAAGTTGAACGGCATGTAGCAAACAAACTAGGCAAAAATGATTGCTCCTACTGTTAGAACCCTCCAACATAGAGAAAAAAAAATATCAATTGTTTGTATCGTGCCATCTTAGTTGTCAGAACACCTTGAACTCAAAAAAATTGCTGAAAGTTCTTGGTTTGATGTCTGCGAACTGTGGGACTGTCGTTTTGGTAGCTGCTTTTTGACATGACAACAAAAATCAAGACAAGTGAGAAAAACATTTGTTTCCTGTGCAAGGGAAGCACTAGCATGGGAAAACAACATGGAGTTGCAAACATACACCCAAACAAAATAATCGCTATGAAAAATCACATTGCAGGGATCAAACTGTGTAATGCATACCAAGAGATGCTAGGGAGATATTGGGTTTAATCACACTGACAAAAAATCTACAGAGGAAAGACAAGGCTCCAAACGCATCAAGGAGGGATTGTCACTATCTTAACACTGTAAAAAGTTCATTGTAACTAAGACACAAATTTGTTCTTACAATTATGGTTCCCACACACGCATTGAGTTTGTTGAACTCATAAATCAACCATCTATTAAAGTTGTGGGGGTAGTGAAGACTCAGATTCCCTCAGGGTCTTTTTTGGAAAAACAAAAATTCCATCTCAACTTGAAGGATTTGTTCACTCACTGGTCAGTCCAATGCATTTGCTACACTAGCCATTTCACATCACATATTTTCCCAATTCATCGAATCAATAATTTGAGGAGCAATAACATTCAACTAATACCACACAACAACAGTTTCCAATATCAGATATCATGTATTCCATGAGTTCATCCATCATTGCATTCACAGGGTTTACCTTCACATATCACAAATTTGTTGTGATTGCATCTGCATGTTCATGCACACACTCACCAGAAGTTCCAAGGAAATTTCACATGCTTTGATACCAATAGGGACCCTCACTAACAACCCATGTGACCATACCCAACCACTAAAGGTATACTAACATAACCAATAAGGACCACAAGACACCCCTTAAAGGGTCACGTCCCAAAAAAGACAAGATTAGCCACCATAAGATTAAAAAGGGAAGCATTTAATAGAGACTCATTAAACACCCTTAAGTTGGCAGCTTTGAATGATATCTAGAAAGCGAGGACCTCATTTAGGTTATTCAATATTTGAAGTTAATAATCCAAACTTGTTTTTCTAATATTTGAGGGAAACCTAAGTGGGTTATTGAAGAACCAATCACAAAGATAAATTAGTATTTGACGAAAGTTGGACTCACTTCCACTGAATAGATAGCTTGAAAAGGGCATAAGTAGCCTCTACAGTTCTGGAGAGTATATAGAGGACCTTTTTTAGTTTTATATGATGGTTTAGGAACGTGTGTGGACTACCTTTGTACAGACAGTCTAAAATTATGGGATGCTTGGGACAGATCATGAGTGGTCTAAGGTACAAAACGGTCTTGTAAAAAATATGAAAAAGAAAATACAGAAAAGCTTTCTACAATTTGAGATTATACTAGACAAGGATGCAAACAACCCCTAAGAAAACAACATTAATTTCATGACAAAAATGACCTAAATAGTCACTATAGAAAATTCAATAGTGATTAATATGGGGATGAGTACAATTAAGTGTCTAATCTTGTACTGTTCTCATGGATCACAGTCCACAGTTTGAATCAGAACACTAATACACCAAATATATGCGACATTTATAAATATGGAGAAGTTCGATACTTCTAAATTTGCAAGCATATTTCACCATACACGTATGGTTTTATCCATGAATACTTTATCCTACAGATATCATCTTTTCAACATCCTTTCAATCAATTTCCATTGTCTTTCATTCTTTCTTGTCAAATTCACATTGCACTGGATAGGTTGTAAGAAAATTATTGCCAAGTTAAACCTCTCTACAATAAAAACAACGAAGTAAGTATTATGAATTAACTGTTAGGTCTTCAATTGATCAGTGACTAACTTCTCCCCCATTTCTCTGTTTTCACTTCTATTGATCCTAACAAGTATACAACCAGATTTATCATGTTAAGGTTGAAGCCACAAAATTTATTTCATATAGATTTGCTAACAAACAAGTCTTCAATTGAGTTCTGAATGATCCTGTGTTTAACTTTTACCAACGAGTTATGTCTTGACTCTTGAGCTTAAGATAATGAATATATAGTCCATAACATGAATCTAATCTGCATTAGAACAGAGGCTATTTTAACTGTAAGTATCAAATTTTAAGTATATATTACTGTTTATCCAATTGAATGTGAAATTTTCCTACAGAATAAATCAAAGACATATCAACACACACTAAATATACACTGAAATAAAACAGGAATTCTAAAATAAATTACAACCAACCTGTCACACTCATACGCCGGTGAAATCCAAAAAATACTACAGGTTGAAGAGGAGTTAATGCAATATGCACTTCTGTGTCAGCAGTCACCCTCTCTACTCTCTTTTCTGGAGAATATAGCACAAAGGTGTGCTCTGTGTCAAAATCACAAGATCTGATCGTGCCATCCTACAAAATACCAGAAAAAATAAAAACTCAAAGCTGAAAAGCTAGCATGTCCATAAGAAAAATAATAACCAACACTTCTACTTTTGTTAATTTTAGGTATGTTCTATGCTAGAGCAATTTATTTAAATTTTCACAGTTAGCAATCACATTAGCATTACGATAAACTGCAGATAGAACATAAATACAAAACGCAGAAGACAAGCCAAGACAAGAGGACACAAGATATGGCGCGAGCTAGGGACAAACCCCACAATGTGTGGGGAAACCCTTTGATCAAATCTTCTTTTATCTTCAAAGTTCAGCAGAGAAAGAGAGAGAGAGTACATTTACAACAGAAGTCAACACTTTGACTTATCTAGATCTAGCATAGATCATTTCGTATAACGATGAGATCAGTTGAAGACATTCTGCTTCAACTGATTCTCCAAGGTGATGGCTTCACTTATCCATTTCGTCCATTTACACCTTATCGTGGACCACCATCTCATCTGCTTTCATCATCATGCTGTCCATGCCCATTATGCTGCATCATACATCATCATGCAGTCTCATTGATGTTGCCTCATACATCAGCTGCCCTTGCATCATGTTGTTCATAGCTGCTACAGGTATGCCACCAATGTATCACTGCTGTACTACTGCATCACTGATATTTTCAGTACAGCTACCATTATTGCTGCACCATGACTGTCCCTACATCATGCTGTCCATGATTTGCATCATGCTGCTCATGCTCTTCATGCTGCCCATTCATCATGTTACGCTGTACCCAAATATCACTGAGTTGATCTCAACATCATGGATCTGCACCCATCTAATGTGTACTCAATGACTGGTTTACTGCTCTCATTGATATACAGAGATTTCTATTATGACAGTCATTTCATTATATCAACAAGGTCTCCAATGAGGTCTACAGCATGATGACCATCTCTGATATCCTTATCATTACTGCAACAATGATTATTAGATTGTAGTAGCTTGGGTACAGCTTTTCCTTATAAATAGGCATGTGATCTATAGAATAGATCCATGATATGGTCATCCTTATACCAGGTATTCTACAGGCATACCACAACAGCATATAGTCATACCTTATCCATGTAATACGAAGACTGTCATACCAAGGGTGGACTGTGTCTTCATTCCAGCGTGGACAGTGTACAAGTGCTTCAAGCTGTGCGTATATATATATGTATATATATACGCTGTGTGTAGACTGCGTTTAGGCTGCTACAGGCAGCGTATTAGGGCCTCCGTATTAGCTGTGTATAGAACCTCCTCTTAGCTGCGTATTAGGCTCCAGTTGCTGCGGAATAGGATCACTGTTTAGCTGTGAATAAGGGCTCAACAGACTGCGGATTTAGGGCACCTTAGGACAGCGTATAAGGGCCTCTTTGAACAGCGAATAAGGGTCACCCTTAACTGCGGATTTAGGGCATCTCTGGACCTGCGGTTACTGCGGCTCCTGCGGCTCACTGCGGTGCTGCGGCTTCTGCGGTTACTGCGGCTCCTGCGGTTCACTGCGTCTCCTGCGGTTACTGCGGTGTTGCGGCTCCTGCGGTTAGGGCATCACCCTTGGGCCAGCGTATCTTTAGGTTCTCTCCTTCCAAAAACCTAGACGTGGAGAGGAGATCACCTCAAGGATACCTGTTCAAAATGACTTCAAATCCTCACCAATTTATACTAAAACATGGATAATGAATAGACACGTCGGTTGGGCTTTTAGAGCCTACATAAGCACTGGTTGGCTTGATAATAATTATATAAACAAAATAAATTCATATCTCCATAAATACTTATCGGAATCGGATGATCTTTGGATCAATCCTACACCTCTCGACGAGAGGGATCCAATAAAAATATCAGCTGCCATAAATAAGCTGATCCACATTGAGTTTGGCCCTAGTTGCCAATTTAACACTCCCTCTCAACTAAGGAGAACTCCATCCGGTGATCCATAAGTCCAACTGTACTATCTCTGCCATCAGTGCCCTGCACTGCTCTGCCCAACTCTGCTCAGCTCTGCTGGCTCTGCTAGCTCTGTTCTGCTGGCTCTGCTAGCTCTGCTCTGCTCAACTCAACTCTGCTGAATTGTGAAGAAGAAGAATTGATCGAGAATGTCTCATACCATTCTCCACTGACCCGAAGTCAGTCCCAGAGTGCGTACCACTAGTCCCAGACTAGTCTCAGCCGACCCGAAGTCAGCTTCATAGAATGTACCACTCTCACTGGTCCCAGACCAGTACTGCACTAACACAAAGTCAGTCCCGGAGTATGTACCACTGGTCCCAGACCAGTCACAGCTGACCTGAAGTCAGCGTCATAGTATGTACAACTCCCACTGGTCCCAGACCAGTCCTATTGATCCCAGATCAATGGAGGTCATCCTAGCATAGGGAGTACGGTAGATACAACGATGCGTCCATCGGTACTACTATGGTCCCTAACTTCATTTCCCTGCTCATTGATCAGATGAGAGGTACTTCCCATGAGTCCTAGACTGCATGGGTAGGATGCCTCGACAGGAGAACTTAATCAATCCTGTCCTCATAGGAGAACACATCAATCCTGCTACAATCGCCATGGAGAACACATCAATCCAGGCCTCACAGGAGAATACAACAATCCTGCTACAATCGCCATGGAGAACTCATCAATCCAGGCTGCCATGGAGAACACATCAATCCAGGCCTCACAGATCTTGATCCCAGATCAAGTGGTTGGACCATGCCATCCTATATAGAGAGTACGGCAATCTCTAATGCATCCATCAGTGTTTGCTAATAGTCTCTAGCTTTTCCACACCTCATTGGCCAAATGAGAGGTACTTCCCATGAGCCCTGAACTCAATGGGTAGGATGCATACGGGGCACAGAAAAGCCCCCCAGAGCTCCCAGAGCTCATCGTCCAACGGGACCCATCTCATAGGGTCTTTCCACGACACCAAGACTCTCACGGAAGGTTAGGAACTTGACCTTCCCCAGGGGCTTAGTGAGAATATCCGCGACCTGCTCATCAGTTCCTATATGATCGAGCCTTACGGCGCCTCGCTGTACCATATCCCGGATAAAGTGGTACCTGATATCAATATGCTTGGATCGGTCGTGAAACACAGGATTCTCAGTCATACGAATCCCACTCTGATTATCACATTGTATCACAGTGGTATCTAGCACATGTTGGAACAGCTCACTAAAGAGATTCCTCAACCAAACTGCTTCACAACAGGCCATACTCGCAGCAATGTATTCGGCCTCCGCGTTGCTCAAAGCCACCGACTTCTGCTTCCTGCTCATCCATGAGATCGAAGCAGAACCAAGATTGAAACAGCATCCAGATGTGCTCTTACGATCCACCACACTGCCAGCCCAATCGGCATCAGTATATCCACGAAGTATCACACTCCTGGCAATGTATCTCAGCCCATGGTTTATCGTGCCCCGAAGATATCTCAAAAGATTCTTGGCACCAACCCAGTGAAAATGATGAGGCTCAACCATCTGTTGACTCAAAGTATTCATTCACTGCAAAACATATGTCCGGACGGGTGTTCACTAAGAACATCAAAGCTCCTATGAGTTGACGATACTCAGTAG